>VZSR01000598.1:2294129-2341526 GCA_013398615.1 Brachypodius melanocephalos
CGGGCCCGGTCACACCGGGGCTGAGGTTCCGTGTCCAGCGTAACAGGAGCAGCAGCCAAAGGTTGTCCAGAGAATCCCCGAAAGACCCAAAAAGTTCCTAAAAAATCCAAACAGGTGGAGAAAAATTCAAAACAATATAAAGGGAAGGAAAACAACTTCCTGCCTGCTGTTTCCCCTTAGATTTAATTAGGAATACTTCTCCATAATGGAAAGAACACGCAACTTTGGCGTTGGCTCCGTGCCCCGCTTTCTGTCTGGGCAGTGCCATGGTGGAAAAACATTAAATAAGAATAACTCGGGCCATCTGTCACCTCCCAGAACTGCTGCTGTGCACAGGCCAAACCTCCCCTGGTGTCCCCGGTGCCTCCTGGAGCTCCCACCGGGACCGATTCCTCGCCTTCCCCTGCCCTGCAGAGCGGTTTGATCCTGAAACACCAGAGGGAATTCTGGATAAGGCAACAACTGGGGAGTTCTCCTGGGATTTTGGTATTTTCATGTCCCCCACGCAGCTCCTGGTGGGAGGGAGAAGGGGATGTGTGGAGCTGATGAAGTTCCCCATTGGCATGGAGCTGGGAGCGCCTGTTTGGTGTCTTGGATAAGCAGGAGAGCCGCCCACATTTCATTTATTTCCCTCTGCCTTTCTTTGGCACTGGAGCTGCAGCCCAGAGGTGGGAATTTCAGCCCAAGATAACAAAATTATGAATTTTCCAGTTTTGCCTTGGGGAATGACGAGGATGCAGACGGGGATGATGCTGAATGGAAGCGCAGCCGTGGGGACTCCTGGTGTCCTGCAGGAATTCCATGGGTGAGAAAGGTCTTTCCTACGCTCCAGAAAACCCCGGGAGTTCACAGAGTGACCCCACAACCCAAACACGTGTGTGCACCAGTGCCAAGGCCGACCCTTTTAATTTTTTAGGTCATGGTGACCTTGAGCTCAAGGCCTGGTCCAGTGGAAAGTGTCCCTGCCCCTGGAATGAGACGAGTTTTTAAATCCCTTCCAACCCAAACCATTCCATGCTTCCGTGCCAAAAACCAGGACAAGCCCCATTCAATTTTCTGCCTGGCCCATTTTGACCTCTCTGCTGCCGAAAGGCTCGTGGGGCTCCATAAACAAATAAAACGCCCCAGGGTGGGAAGCTTTGACATTCAGAGAGCTCAGCTCCTGAAGGAGCCCGCAGGGAACCCGCCCACGGCTCTCAGGGCTGTATTTCTTCCCCGTGCTAATTTTACTAAAGACACAACTCATATTCCTGTTGATTGAACAGTTTTGTGGTGACAGCGTCGAAGATTTGTGATGAAACTCATCATCAGCCCCGAGAGCTGGCCATTAGTCCCCGTCAGTGCCGCCGGCGAGGCCTCGGATGTTTTATGGCCCGCTCTGAAGACAAACATACACATTTATATGTCACTTGTTGCGATATAAATGCTAACTTGTACTTCTTTCAAAACTTTTAATGAATTGTACACATTTCCCGAGATTTATAGCCTGAAGCGGGTGGCTCAAAATATTGCTCGAAGCGTATTTGTCACTTTGGCAACAGAACAAAAAAATCTGGAGGATAGTGCCTTTAGGAATAAATCATAAATATATGCCTCTTAAAAGAGTTTATTTTGGTCGTTAATAGTTGGTGCTCCCTCCCCCAGCCGGTGCAGGATTTAAAGTTAAATTATGCAAAATCAAAAACAAACCTTATAATACTTAATCAAACATGCATAAAACTGTCAGGGCCAAAATAAATTCTCTCAATTAACTTGCTTCAGATTGTGATTGCATTTACTAATTTAATCAACACTAGAATAATTTGGAGACTGGCTAATGATGAATTGCTGCGGTGCTGCATGTGAAGGGCTGCTAAGGTGGTGTGCTGAGGCAGGAATGCAAGAAATGCCTTCGAGGATGAGGGCAAAAAACTCACAGCTGAGTTGTCACAATCATTTTGTGATGGAAACATTTCTTCCTTCCCATTTGGAGGGGGATTTTTGCCAGCATGGACAGCCCTTGTGTGGATGAATGGCTCCAATGTTAATCCATGGGGTCAATCTCATTTCAGCCCGAGATGAGTGAAGGATTCGAACCTGCAGAGACTTTCCCTCCCCATTTTTGAGTGATTTTGTGAATGTGATCTTTCCCTGGGGGCGGCGACCTCCAGCCCTGCTGCCTTCGGCCTCGCTCAGGTTGTTTAGGCTGGAGCTGGAGTAGCAGCCCTGTAATATCGAGATGTCCTTTAGCTCAGGCCTTTTGCACTTCAAATGGATCTGCACTTACAATAAAATGGGCCTGACCCCTGCCTAGGAAAGCTTTCAATACTATTACTTGTGGAGAGCTAAACATTACACTTCTGCAGGCATAAGCAAGGTTTTATGGAGAGGTTCTCATTTACAGGTTCATGTGAAGGAGGCTGTGAGGTGTATTCAACCCTATAAAATACCTGAACCTCAAAAAAATCACACCCATATTTGGTCTTTAACCTTTCCACACCTGTTTTACAAAAAAATAACAATGTCCACATAGCTGCTGGGGGAATGAACTCATTACAGGGCTCGCTTCCTCGCTCTTTTCCTCTACCTCTGAAAAATATATTTTCCACAGCCTAACTGACCATTTTGGCCACTTTTTATTTGAAATGGGGATTGTGCTTTACAAATGTCTGGCACTCAGCACCATTTGGTCGCCAGCAGAAATCAGTAAATAAAAATCCGTGTGCTGAAGAGAATATCCAGAAAAATACTTTAAAAGTCTCCTTGGGTGACCCAGAAACAATTACTTTTCCAGCAATTCCATAGCCATGAAGACATCCATAATTCTTCTGGGCTTAAAGATAATAAAGTGTTAACATGGTATTTTTCAAGCATTTACTGCTGCCTTCCAGTCATATCCAAAAGCACCATTCAAAACCATCATTAAGCTCCTTTGGGTTTTGCTGAGCAAGAAATAAAACAAATAAAGGAATTAATTCTTTCCCTTTCCTTAAAGGAGATTTAAGATTGAGTCTGGCCCTTAAATTTTAAATGTAATCGATCCTCCCTGCAAATCTAAAGTGCAAAAGCTTCTGAAATAATTTTTCCTCGTTACTTCTTTCCAGATCTCATCTCGTGGCTGGAAATGTCAGCTTTAATCAGTTTGGGGAGATTTGCAGGTGGTAAATAATAATGCAGCCTATTAGACTGATCAAATAAAAAGACATGCAGCAGAAAGTGGAACTAATCTCCAGTTCTGCAGCCCTGCAAGCCCCGGGTGCAGCTCTGGAGCAGCACTCCAAGCTCTCCCAGCTCCCCAGGGCTGCACCCAGAGTTTTGGGGTGTTATTTGGGGTTTGGCAGCTTTGGATCCCGAGGGAGGGAGGGATGTAGAGACCAGCAAAGCCTGCACTGAACACCCTGCAGGTTGGGGAGCAGCAGTGCCAGCTCCACACCGAGCGCCAGCACAGATGGTCGGGTTGAGGAGCTCAGCGAGGCCAGGCTGCCATGTCCCTGCAGGAATCCTCCTCCTGGAAGGCTTTTATGGATATATATTTTACAGGTGACTTGCGAAATATAAAACTAGAGCAGTCTGCAGTTTCTAAAGAAGTAAATGATTGGTGTGAGGCTCGGTGAGACAGTAATGTTTGATGTATTCCATCTCCGTGACACTTCAGGCTGCTTTCGGGCATAATAATCTGCTGCTGCCATCCTGTGCTGCTCTAAAAACAAACCAGAGGATGCTTGGGGGGCTGGGGGCTGCCTGCCTCCCCTCTGTCCCAGAAAACTGCTCCCTCTCTGCTGCAGGAATCAGGATAAGGAGGGAAAGTCGAGTGCCAGTGTGGGTGGGGTCCTAGGGAACCCACAAAAGGTTGATGCACATAAAAATATGTGTTGTCCTATAACAGGGACACTTGACTACCCTCAAAAGACAGAGCCTCGCTAAGCTGGCTGTTCCCTCCACCTCTGGAAAATGGGAAGGTGGTTATTTTAAAGGTGTTGGAGTCATGGAAAGATTCCTGCTGACCTGCAGGAGCTGGAGCAGGAGCCAGCTGCACACATATGGTGAGTGAGTAACTGTCTCTAAAACAAATGAAAATAGAATCAGATGCTTTGCCAGGGACAGAATTCCTGCCAAAGCTTGTTGCTGCATCATGTTGGCGAGTCCTGATCTGGCTGATGTCAGAAACTGCTTATTATGCAGAAAACTCTTGAGGAGAAGTGTCATTATTGCCTCCTGTTCCTTTGTAGGCTGGGTCTAATTTAAGCAGGAGGCAGTAAAACCCAATCCATCCCTGCCTCGAGGAGCTGAGCTTTGGTGGGATGGATGAGGAAGCATTCCAGATCCTGTGGCTCTGCAAAGTGCTTCTCTAAGGGTGATATTTCAGGACAAAGTAACAGCTTTTCTGTGGGAATCTCAGTTTTTCCATTCATGGATACTGTATCTCAATCATATCATGTGCAGATGGGTCCTCTTAAACTCACTGTATAGATCCATCAGGATCCTCCAATGTGGATGAGATTTGTCCGCTCTGGGGTCACTTTAGCCACAGCAACCTCCTCTCGTGTCACCCACAGTGCTGGGCCATGCCGTGCTTGAGGGGCAGGAGAGAGCAGAGACCTTCACTTGGCAAAGGGGCTTGTGCCCGAGCTCTGAATCAGTGAAATCACCTATCCTGGGCATTGGCCAAGTGTCACATTTAGGGACAGCATTCAGTCCGGTGGGATCAATGGAAAGCTGAGTTTGCTCGTGTTTCTTAGGCTTCATTCCAGAGCATCAGCTGGTGTCAGGTCCTCACCGTCTGGGATTAACCATGATGGCATCGCTGTCAGCACGAGAGGGTCCACCCGGCCAGGAATCCAAAACACCACGTGCTTTTTGATGGGATGCTCGAAATACGTCTCTAATAATCCAATTTTAACGTACATTACTGTAAGAGCTCTTTTAAAAATTATTATTTTTTTCAAAACCAATAGCGAAAAGCAGGTGAGCACCCCAAACTCCCCGGGCAGCGTCTCCCGTGTGCGGCGAGGGTCAGCCCCGAGTGATCGGGGCGTGGGCATCCCCCGAGGGTCCTCGGGGTGTGGGCAGCCCCTGAGGGTCCCCGGGGTGTGGGCAGCCCCCGAGGGTCCCCGCGGCGGGGGCGAGCCGGGGCTGTGCCTGCGGCCGCATCCCACGTGGCGGTGCTCCTGCCCCAGGGATGCTGCGGCTGCCGCGCCGCAGCCGGCAGGGAGCGGCGAGGAGAGGGAAAACCGACTCCGAAAGGTTGGGAAGCTTCGAATTCGGAGAGAAACCTCTTCCCCGAGGCTCTCTCGGTGTGAGGCAGGCATGGCACCCTCGTTTCGTGCCCTGGCCCGTTCCCTCTGGTACATCAAAGCTGCGGGATGGAGCGGTGCCTGCGAAAAGGACCAGCAGCGGGAACTCCCTGCATCCTCTGGATGGATCCTCCATCCTCCACTGCCGGCTTCTGAGCCTTCTCCACCTCTGTTTTTGAGGGAATAAACCAAACTCTCACATTTCTGTGGGGCAAACTGCACCCTTTGTCTCTTTTGCTGAGTGGAATTTTGTGCCTGTGTTCCCGGGGCAATCGGCACTGGCAATCCAAGAGGTCTGGGGAAGCGTTTGGCTGCAATTTGGAAAAATGCTTTGCTGACAGTTTGAGAGAAACTTCTGTGCTCAAAAGCTTTTCAGAGTCTTTTTCACACTGATTATGCATAGACTGTGTAGTGCAAAGGAGAAAATGGCTTTCAAGCGTCCAACAGTAGCAAAATCCATATTAACAAAAATTATCAAGAAAAAGGAACAAAGCGTTTATAAGACAAAACTGTCTTCAAATTTATCAACAACGATTTTCACACTGGGGGAAACCACTGCAAGGAAATAAAGCTGGTTTTGTTGTAGATCACAGCACTGCTCTTTGCCTTATGGGGGGAAATGTGGATCTGCATGGCAAAAATTCCCCTTCATCGATAATATGATATATATTTTATCACCACGGGAAGCACAGGGATAAGAGCTGAGAACATTGCTTCCAAAAACGCCACTCTGAGGGTCATCCAGTGGATGTATTTTGCTGGAGTGTCTCTGCCAGGATGAATCCTGCTCCTTGCTCCCTAACTTTCCATAATTCACTTCCAGCCTGTAACTTACTGGTGCCACATTTTGCTGGGAAGAACGTGAAGGAGACAAAAACCCAAAGCCCTCATCAATCACAGCCTGGCTCCTGGTACAATTAGCAAGTTCTATTATCTTAAGAATGACACTTGTAGCACGGAGCAAAGCCAGGCGCACCCAATATTCTAATTCTGCATGGAAAAAAGGGAAGGCTTGAATTGCATTAGCATTGCATTAGATTCCCATGACTTTTTATATCAGCACTTGTGAGTTATTTATGAATTCATTTATTTACAAGGACAGCCCTTTCTGCATTCAGTTGCCATGGTTGCTTTAACTCCTGTATCCTATTAATTCTGGATGTTATGAAATAGATATAGATCAGACAATCATTGTGTGGTGGCGAGGTTTTTTGCTTTATTATTCTTATTTTACTCTTTGATTCCCTGTGTCCTGACCAGAAAGGTTTTAACACCCATCATCTCTCCAGAGTATCCACTGCCAGCTGGCTGGGGAGGTGGTGTTGGGGCAATTCCCGGAGCTCTCCCCCTTGCCAGTTCTCCCTGGCACAGAGATGCAGCCTGGGCTGGGGGAAATGTGACAGCTGATTCCTAGCACAGAGCTACCACAAAGCTTTGGTTTGAGGCAGCAAGTGAAGGGCAGAGCTGGGAGCAAAAAGGGAATTCAGGAAGGCCAAGTGCCAGCCTGTCTTGGTGGCACAGGGAGCCATGGGCACCCTCACCTTTGGGAATTGCTGCAGAACGTGTTGTGATGAGGATTAGGTTTTCCTGCCTTCCCTCTGCACACGGTCTGTTTGCAAAAACCGTGGTGAATCCCAGCGTGCCAAAGCAGGCTCAGCCCTAGGGAGAAACCAGAGGGTTCTGTGTCCCCTCAGAGATTTCAGAGTGTGTTTGAGAGCACAAATCTCACAGGCAGCTTCTCCCCAGCTCCTTCTGGAAGGAGGAGATCATTTTGCCTGCTCTGCCAGCCTAGGGACAAGGAGAAATTCTCTGACAAGGGAGAGCTTTGAGGTGCTGCCTGTTCCAGCCAGGACCTCATCCCCACAGTGAGCTGGAATGTCCCATGAGACTCTGGGATCTGCTGGGCCAAGGAGCTTGGGGTTTGTCCCTTGGAGAGGGCAGAGGTGCTGCTCAGGGAGGAGGATGGTGCTGTAGATCCCAAAGCCAATGTGCTGGAAGTGTTTTGTAATAGAATTCCACAAGAAAATGAAATCAATTACTGAGTCTAATAAAGCTCTCAAGGTTTTTAATTAAACGAAGTTTTAATTAAGGCAGCACGAGCCCATGCTCTTTTGATATTCTGCTTCAGACCCTAGAGGATTGTGACTTCTTTTGGTAATTTTCATGGGCTTGATCAATCACCAGAGTCACAAAAATGTGAGAACTGTGTCAATTTTATGGGATGAAATACTGTACATGAGCCTGGAAACTCCAACAGCTCTGGCTGGGAGAGATTTTTAGCTTGGGATCACCTTTCCTGCCATGGGCAGAGCATCAGCCTGAGCTGGTGTCCTGGGAAAAGTCCTCTCCCAAGCAAAACCCCTGCCAGGAGGCTGCTGTTAGTGGGAAGTTACGTGAATTTAGTAATTCCAAGCTGCCAGTTTTGCCTCCCACAGAAACATCTCCCTCTTCCCTCAGCAGAGCCCATCCCAGGCTGTAACTCTGCTTCAGGAGCCAGGCAGGGAAACTGCAGGAAAACTGTAGGCAAACCAGACCCATGTCCTCCAACCTGGACATCTGGTAAGTGGCCCCAGAATGTTCTGTCTCTATTTTAGTCTTGTTTTGTACACAATATGCCCAAAACATGCTTTATTTCTTAAGGAGATAAGGATCTTTATGTAACCCATTTTTCCTTAACGCTAAGTCCTTTGTCAGGATTAAAGAATCCTAAAACATCTGTACAGGCTTGGGTGGCAGATGTATAGAACAAACAGCCTAAAATAACATGGAATATTAACCTACTAAATGAGGTATTAAAAAAAATAAAATAAAAGGACCCTCTTGCATTCTTAGTTATAGCCAATTCCCAACCCTGGCTACCACGGTGCAGGTGGGTAACAAGTGGGAAATGGGGATTTTAATCTGAGAAAAAGAGGAGAAAAAATGACCTTTGCTCACTGTGTGTCTGCAGAGGGGGCCAAGAGAAACCTGGCTCCAGCTGTGCCCTGCCAGGGGCTGCCCCTGCAGTGCTGTGGTGGTGGGAATCAGGATCCTGGTGCTGTTCCTGGACAAGTGTACACAGCTGGACTCAGAGCCTGGGGTTGAGAGGCTGCCAGGGAGCCCCTCTCCAGTGCTGCTGGTCCTTGAGTCCCACGGGCAGTGTCTGGGAACTGTGGAGAGCACAGGATCTGCCCTCTGGCAGCTCCATGGGTGCTTCTTGGTTTTGACAGCTCAGCTTGGATGGATGGACAGGAGTGTGGGTGGATGGATGGCTCAGAGCACTCAGCGAGCATTCTGTCAATACCCAAGATCAAACCTGATGCAGTTCGAAGTCTCCAGAGCAGGTCAGAAATCCCCTGCAGTGCCTTGGCCAGTTAGAGCCCAGCGTCAGCAGCCTCTGCCATCCTCATCTCCCATTTCCAACGATCCATACAGGTCCCATCAGTCCTGGCCACAGCCAGCTCCCTCCCAGCCAGCCAGCTAAGGCCATTAGTGTGATTACGGGAGGTCACGAAGTTCAAACCAAAATGTCAATTTTCATTTGGAAGAATGGTCCCATTTTAGGAGCAAAGGGAATTTTTTTCCTCTCTCAGAGAGACCCCGACTGTGGAATCATTGCTCCCCAAAGACTTGCAAATTTCTGGCCGGCGAAAGGTGCCAATAGTTGCTGGAGCCAGTGAAAAGATTAACAAGGGTCACCAGTGCTCTCCTCTTTGCCTGCACTCAAAGGCTCTGGGGCCTATTTGGAAGATATTAACCATTGCCTTTACCTCCTGCACGTTCATCACCGGGTTTGGGGTCTTTATGGATTTATTGACAAGACAGTGCCCATTAATCTTCCCTGCAGAATGCCAGCCTGGGAGTCACTCGGGTTACATCACCCTGCAGACAGGAGCCTTTAGCCAGAGTTTTCAAAGGAAGATGGAAATGAGGTGAAGTAGGTGGTGGGTGAAGCCAAGCGCTGCTCTGAGAGGCCCTGGGGTAGGGACAGCACCCACCCAGCAGCCTCTGCCAGTGTGTGAAGGCAAAACCTGACCTTGGGGAGGCTGCTGGGCTCTGCTCATTGATTCACCAGGGTCAGGATGACCTCTCTGTGGTCTGGGGTTAACGATCCACATTTGGGGATGATTCAGGAGAGCCGAGAGATGGGGAGAAGATGGGTGCTGACCCCACTCAGAGTATCCCACGCAGGGCTGGTGATGTCATTGGAAGTTTTAGATATTTCCTTTCTGGAGAAGCTCAAAACATCTCTAAACGGCCTTTCTCACATGAGGTTGCTGCTGGGAACACTGATTGGGCCATTGGCACTGCAGGGTGGCACATGGCAGGGCAGGGTGGGCTCCTGCCCACCTAGGAGATGTCACGCTTTAAAGTGGGTTTTTTTCTTCTATGTCATTGTGCTAAATAATTAAGTCTGTTCCATCTTTACCTACTGACAATGTGGCACTTAATTAAGTAGTTTAATTAGAAGCTGGCAGCTTTAATTAAGTTTAGGACTGTGGAGGTGATTGGGAGCCTCCAGCCAAGTCGCTGAGCCTTTCCCTGGGGATGCAATGTGATGGGGGAGAAACCTTTGCTCTCTTGTCCATCATCCTTAGACTCACCAGGAAGGGAACCAACACCCTGCTGCAGCCCCCCAGCATCTCCCAGCCACTGAGGGGAGGGTGGTTTAAGCACCCTTTGGGACAGCTGAGGTCACTGGGCCCATGGAGCAGGAAGGTTTGGCCAGGAGGATGGGTGGGACAGCAGGAAGGTGTCCAGAGCCACAGGCTCTGCCCAGAGGGTGCCCAAGCCTCCTCATCCTGGCTAAACCTGCTGAACACCTGGGAAAGGTGACTCTGAGCAGGACAGGTATCACAGGGTGGAGGCTGTTGGTGGGCTCAGAACAGCATCTGCAATTCTACACCATGCCCAGGGCTGTCGAAAAGATGTATTGCTTTTTAATAATGTAAATATGTAAATATTACCGAGGCGCCATTAATCCTCATTGCCTCAACATGATACCACTCTTAAGAACAAATGTAATAAGAGATTATTAATATGCAAAGTAATAGTGCATTAACCTGACTAACACCAATAAATTCCCAGCTTAGCACAAAGCCAGAGGTTGCTCAGGGAGCAGCCTGAACCCTGCTTGCCTTGGGCCACCACCAGCAACAGCCCAGGATCTGCACCACAGAGAAATCCCAGTTATCCCGGTAGGATCCCTTGCCTGGGGATCCCAAACAACTGGGAAGGAGCAGGCTGGGCTAGGCAGACCCTGCTCCTTTGCTTTGGAGCCCTAAATGCTGAGGGTCCTTTTCCAAAGCCTCACATTTCCCCAATGGATTTCTTGACCCCCTTCTTGCAGCAGATTCATTGTAAATTCTAAACATGTTAGGAAGGAGGGTCTCGTTGGTCCCAGAAGCAGGGAAGTGAACCCAGGCTTTGTGCCAGAATTCCTGGCTGGACTTGTTAAGACGTGGCCAAGCCTCCATCTCCTTGGTGGCTGGAATTTTCCCCCAAGAAGCTGCACCTCTATTCACAGCCCAAAGCCCAGCTCTGTTAAAGGTTTCCAGTCCCAAGGCTGGGTCCAGTGAAGCCCCTTTTTCACTGCCTGCTTTTGCTGGTGTGATTCCTCTTGGAATACAAGCACATCCAGGGATTACACATTAGAACAAGTGTCCCAATTTGCAGGTTGCTGTCACCTCTCCTTGGCCCTGGCAGGGCAGCCCCTGCCTTGAGCTGTGTGAACGACAAGTGGGATCAGAGGGAGGACACACAGCAGACCAAAAGGAGCAGGGAAAGCCATAAAGTCTGAATTTAGGGCTGGAGAAGGAAATTATTGTGTGCAAATGGCTGCTTCAGTTCAAATCAGCCCTGCCTTGTAAATCCTGCTCATCCCTCTCAGGAGGGAAACCCGGTGAAACAGCCAATATTTCAGGAGCACAGACTCCCAGAGACCTTCACCTCTCAGTGTCCCCGAGCCCCACACCCAGGCACGGGCCTGGAGAGCAATTCAGGCACGAACATGGTCATGGTTTATGCAAAAATTAACCTGTTGCCCTTACTTGGGTCAAAGTAATTCAGTTTAATTTAGTAATCTGGGCCCTTTATCATTAATGAGTCCTTGGGGGGTGGGAGTCAGAGCATCTCTTTTTTGGCTGAAGAGAGCAGCAGAGATTACTGTTAATATTCAGGCTGTTCAATAGAGCAGAAAGACCTTTTGCTATTGACAGTACTGCTGGTTTTCACCTCATCGGTGAAGGGAAATTGCCAAATTAATCTCTCATTTGGATCTGAAATTAATCCTCTATTTTGTGGTTAATGAACCTCAGAGCCACAGATTTACCTGGGCAGAGTATATTGAGAAATTGTACAGTAGTTGTCTGCAAATAATCAAGATAATATCCAAGGAAAAGAATAAAACATAGTTTCCTTTCTGTGGAAGAATTAAGTGGAACACAGTAAAACCATCAGGCTGATTATTTTTCCCCCCAGAGCATTACAGGACAATGGAACTCACTGCTGGAGGATCTGTATAAGTTTTCCCTATGAAGGACCTAAACAAGGCTATGCAAATCCGTGCATTATATGTGCATTCACTGCTTTTAACCCAGGAGTCTCTCATCAGTGGGTTGCTGAGGGCAATATCAATTAAACTTCTCCAAGCTCACATAAATAAGGGTTTAGGCCAACCAGAAGAGCTCCAGTTTCTCTTCCTGAGCTGTTTTTGTCTCTGTCCCTCACCAATACCCTCCTTGCTTGCTCTGCCAGAGTCCTTGCTGCTCCTTTCTCCTCTTCCTCAGCTCACTGGAGCAGCTGGTTGGAGTTCACTGTGCTCAGCTGAGCTTCCCTTTCCAGAACGTGAACCTTCCCTTCCCTTTCCTTCCAGGCTTTCTTTCATGCATCATCATTTTAGCAGGCCCTTTTGTACTGGAAATCTGTTTGCCACATGTTAGCTGGAGCTCATCTGCTAAGATCCTCAGTTAAATATTCATGGGGAGGGAGCAGTTGAACTCAGGTTACACAGCAGAGATGAGAAGGGTGCTCTGGCAGAGGAGACCGACTCCATATCAAGTTAAAAACCCTGTGGAAATGCTTTACCCCACATAAGACCTGGGCATGGAGAGGTAGGAAAACATCCCGGTCACAATGTGCTGCTGAAGTGTCACCCATAAAGTGGCACCCTGGGCAGCCTGGAGCCCTGAAGCACAGCTATGGTGGCAGGTGAAACAGTGAACAAGCTTGTGGCTGTTAGAGAAGCCAGAAAGAACTTCCAAACAGGCTGAGCTTTTAATGGGAAAAGGAAAATGAGGTGTCCTTACATTGCACATGTCTGTGCCCGAACACACGGGGAAAGGAGATGGATTGGACAGGGAATAGCATCAAACCTTCTGTGCCAGTCTGAAAGAGAGACTCAGGAAGAGGTGATGCTTGAGCAGGGCAAGGTGCAGAGCAGCACTGGCTGTGACAGAGCCCTGTGCTTTCAGAGAAGTCTGGGGACAGGACAAGGCCCTGTCCCTTCGGAGGAGGAGGCTGGGGACAGACCACCCAGCCAGCTCCTCTCCACTGGCTCTTAACTCCCACAACCCGGGGACAGGAACAATAAGGGCAAAAGGACAAGAGAGCAGAAGTCAGTCTGGGGTGTCGGGTAACCGGTTACCTGAGCTCTGCCTAAAGGTAACTTCCTCATGAATAGCCCAGGAGCGCTCATCCGAACGCTCATCCCAACAGCGACATGCGAGGCTGGTGAATTATGCAGGGCTGGGTGCTGAGCAGATGGCATCGCTGCCGTAACCTGAGCAGCCACACGACACAACACGCAAAGCCCAGCAATTAACCTTTCCCAAGGTTTCCTCTTGTCTCGGGGATTAAACCTCTTTCAAACCCACCCCGCGCTCCACTCCTACCCGAGAGAAAAGAGTAATCCCCCAAATAAATAAGGGAAATAGATTTCGATACCTCCGGAGGCCCCGGGAGGTTGTCACAGGGCTCCCAGCCCTGCACATGAATACCTGCAGGGCTCACAGGGTGCGGGAGGAGGGAGAGCTCCGTGCTCCTGCGGCACTTGCCCTTCCCAGCCCCGGAAAAGTCCAATCCCGGTGGGCTAAAGACAGGAAAAAAGTGGATTTCATTCCCTGTCACTCCACCTTGGCAGCAGCTTGGTGACCACACAGTGTGGCGAGGAAGGGAAACATGAATGTGGGCAATGATTTACTACTTAGATGAAAAAAAAAATTGCCAAATGCGAGGCGTTCACCTTGGTGCATGACAAAAGCTATTATTTTAACTATGATACGTGATCCTCTCTGTAATTAAACTGATTAATTCACAACAATAGAGTCTATATCGCCTAATACTTTTAATTAACAAAGTGTTGTACATATACTGGCAGAGCATTACTGGCATGCTTCCTAGGCAATACACTTAATTCTGTAATAAATTATTAGGACAAATGACTAAGATGCATGGCACTCTGGAAGAGACTGTCAAGAGAGAAGGACTTCAGACTCTTGGGCATGGGTTGGACCATCATGGAGCAGAACAGAGCCTGGGGAAGGTAAATGTGTGCAAGTACAACAATGACAGCTACAGCACCTCCAGAACAAGCTGACTGCAGAGCCAGTCCTGCTCCTTCTAGCCCTGGTGACTCGAGATTGGGGTCACCAACCAATGTAGGGACACCCTAGGAAGAAAAAGAGTGGAGTTACCAGGGGAAGAAGGCACCAGAATGGAACTAAACAGCAGGACTTGATCCTTGGCACATGCTGGACTTCAGATCTTAGAGGTGACCAAAGTTTTTCTGATCGGTCATCAGGTATGAGAAGGAAACTATGGCTTATAAAGTAAGAATATGGAGGTTAGGAGAAGGATCCTATGTTTTTCTAGGTTTATTATGAATCAGTTAAGACACAAATACCCTGGGGCCACATGCAAAGCAAAATTCATTCCTGCAACTTTTATTGGATCACAGTTAAAAAACCTCACGGTCACAGGTCATCTGTGTTACTTTAGGACACAATCCCTGGGGTCAAGCTAATTAGCACCAGGGATCACATGGCACGCTTTTCCCTTTCCTCTTTGTTTCTGAGTCCTCTCTGACCTCTGGTCAGAGCCTCCCAGTCACCACTTGCCTCCACTTTTCTGGCTGACAGACCTGTGGCTTGGCTCAGACACTCAGCTGAAGAAACATCCAGGTTTCTTCCTCTTTCAGTTCAGTTTGGAACCGGACAAGAGACAATCCGTGGCAAACACAACTTTATCCCTCTCTCCAAATTGTGGGAGCTGTTTGCTGGAGAGACCTACCCATAACTGATGATGGTTGTAAGAGCCCCGCAGCAATCACAGCTGGAGGGTTTCCAGCAGCATCCCAGCTGGGGCTGAGCACGTTCCCTGCTGTCCCTGGGCAATGTGGGCCAGCAGCACTTCTCCCCTGACTGGCAGATCCCAGCCCGCTGTGCTTGGTCAGCACATCACAAAGATGAGTTTCATGCAAAAGCCGAGCCTAGCCCCAGTCTCATAAATTTGTTATGCATTACATCCAATTAATGTAAATTATTACAGTGACTAAATAATGGCTCTGCATCAGATAAGGGAATAATCATAAGTGAGCCTGAAAAGTCCCGAGGTCTAACTGTGTTAACCCTTTCCTCTGACTCCACTGGACATTGTGTGAGGATTGAGAACAAGCCCAACTCCTTTTCTTTTGGAAAAGGGGATATGGACACGTAGTCCTGTCTCTGAGGCAGATTTAGTGTGGGCTTTGGAGGGGTCTGTGGTCAGAGTGCCCCAGGCAGGGAGCTTATGCTCATCAGAAATGCCTCCAAGTGTCTGTGCTGCTGAGACCTGGAGGGACCCTGGTGTGTTTTTCAAGGCAGAAGTGGTTATCAATGTTTGCAATAATTCCTGGGCTCAGATTAAATGGAATAAAGGCATGAGTTCCGAGCAATAAATAAATAGTCCTCTCCCTGCCTCAACGTGCTTCTCATGGATTCATTCGCAAGCTTTCCTGCCTCTTCCTCCTTGCCTTCCTCGTGCCCAGCTCCTCGTGGTACCTGTTTTACCTTGGCAGAGCAGCCCACAAATCATAGTGACACACCAATCAAGAGATCTGGAAATTTTTACACCACTCTGCCTCTTGAAAGATGAGTCACCTTCTGCACCACGTTCCTGGGCATCCAGATAAATCTGTCACAAACTTCTCCTTCCCTCAAGGTGCAAAATTCTCTCCCTCTCTCGGTAGAGCTGTATTTCCTCCTTTTAAGCTCCTCTTTCTTGCCCCAACACACATTCCCACCCCTCAGCCATCTCAGTATATTTCTCCCTTTGTTCCTGTTCCACTGACAACTTCATCCTAATAGTCTCCTCAAAGGAATGATGAATGCATAAGCTGCATATTGATCACTGCAGTGATTGATTACTGGATCTCTTTGACAGATGAGCCTACTAAGGTAGTTGCCAATATGGAGGTATGGATGGCAGGGCCCCCTTGTACAACAGTCTAATGGTATCTGACCTGATAGGGCAGAAAGGCAACTCCCTCATTTCAGCAGGAAAAAAGGGCCTCTTTATACTCTTTATAAAATAATTCATAGGAAACTTAAAACACTCAGACACAGAGAGATTGCAAATGGGGAAATATGATGGATTATGGGTTGAAAGGAGCCGACTTCTGGAAGCTAAATTGATCCCCAGGAAAATGTTTTTGTCTGCTGTGAAAAATGGGCAATATCTCAGCAGCTCTGGAGGGCTATAATCTGGAAAATAATTTGCTTTTGATTTCCTTTAGTTTCATGCAGCTTTTTTTTTTTTTTTTTTAGGTTGGTTCCTTGCAGGCTTTGTTGCTCAGCTGGGAGAATCAGTGATGAAACAGGCGGGGGATTAGCCATGGACAAATACGAGCTGATCCTTACTTATGGTTATAAAGCCCTCATCCCACCCAGTGTCACTTATTCCACGTTACACCCCCTGCAAACAGCACTCTGCCTACCAAGAAAAACAAACCTGAGCACAGAGTAGGGCATGAGTGTATCTGAAATAAGTGAGAGAACCTGTGTCCATGATCCCTCAGAGTCCTGCAACCAAATGTGATGAACGTACTCCTTTTCTGAATGTCTCAATGAGGAGTAGATTGCACAAGGTTTGCTCAGTCTCCTTACTCAGTCCTTGCTCAGTGAGAAAGCCGCTGTGAAATGGGAGGCACAGTTTTGGGAGCACTGCTAGCACCAGGCAGGCAGGGAGAGAATTCCATGAGCTTATTTACTACTTCTGCACCTCACCGGAGTGTCCTGCCTCCCTAATTTAGGGGCTGGAAAGAGAGAAAACATAGGAGTGGTCGGTAAAGCACATTTAGAAGCTTCCCTCCAGCAGAGGAGTTTCTTTGGCTCCCATTTTTTATTCAGCTTCCCGCTTCTGCTGTTAATAACGAGAAACGTTTTGGCAACAACTAGAAGAGTTTTGTCCGAGTTCAAAGTGCTAAGAATAAAATTTATAGGAATAGTTACAGCCTCTCAGTGCCTGGAAATTCCTTGGCAGTAGGCTTTTGCTCCAGAGAAATATTGAATCAATGGTGTGCTAACAGCTCAGGAGCCTATTACAATAACATGCATACCTTGAGTCCAGACAATCAATAACTCAGCGGGATGCAGCTACCAGAAAACAACAACAAATTAGTTAGATTTCCATAGACTATACATTTGGTGAGTAATAATCTGTAAGTGGAAATGAACCCAGCCTGGAGAGACCACTGAGCCAAATGGAGATCTTTTATTCATGGCTTCAACTATTCACTGAGCAGGATGTTTGGGGAGGGCTTCAACCTTCTAAATATACATGTGCATGTTTGGCTTTACACATATTCCTGCTGAGCCCAGCCACTTTATTGCTACACTGGAGTTCTGTTTGCAAAGGTTTTCCAGTATAAGCCAGGATAAAGGTCCAGTAGTGAAAGACTGGCAGGTTCAAATTTAATGTATCTTATTATTAGCGCGTTCCTATTTTGAGGTATGGCCGAAAATCCCTAAATACAGCCCAGAGGTCAAATCTTTCTCAGGTTACATATTATTGCTGCTGACTTATAGTCTTCTAAGTCAGCCAGGATTGACCTCTGGCTGTGTAAAGCACTTGAAGCATAAGAGCTCTCAGAACAGCAGAACCACAAATCATCAGGTTTAAGTACTACAAACAGTTTCCAGACTATTTCCATGGTTTCTCTACAGGCAAACTCCTGTTTCCTCTGAGATGTCCAAGTTCATTTTTCTCCCTCTGGAATAATGAACATCTGAATTAATTTTTAATCATAGGTGCCTATCAAAAGTTGATTAGCCCTTTATTGCTAGAGCTTCTGTTAAGTAAAGCTAAATGATAAAGAGAAGTGTGAAAAAGCACAGGTGACATCCACACCTCCCCTACTGATTTATTCAGGCCACTGCTGTTCCTGTCCTGTCCCTCACAGATCTGGATCCCAGCTTTTGCCCAACACCTGTACAGAAGAGAAGGTGAATCACAAAAAATGATTTAAATTACTTGGCTAAATTCAAAGCAGCTCAACTTGCTCATCTAAGTGTAAAATGAGATCAGAAAGTAGCCATGGAGTAGCCATCAAAACATTAAATGTTTCTCACGCTCACCTGGTGGGCAGTTTCTGAGGAGGCAGATTTCACAGGCTGGGAGCTGATTTTATCTGCTCAGGCATTAAACTCTCCTATTCTTGATTTTAAAGAGCCCTTTTCTGAACACCAGGTTTTATTTTGCCAGCTGAAACACAAATACCAAAGAGGATGTGTTACAGAGATATATTTGCTCATTGCTTTTAGTAAAGTCTAAATGTCTGCTGCGAGCTCTCTGGGGAAAGCACATCTGCATTAAAAGTGGCCTTTCCAGTAGGAAAGACCCTTCATAGCTGCTGTTATTAGTCATAAAAGCTTTTAATGACATAGTTCTGACTGGACCCAGTGAGTGGCTACATCTGCAGATAGCACCAACCACGTGCCTCTGAATTTTTTATTTTATGATCATTATGTAATTATCTTTCATTTATAAGAAACACAAAATTTCAAAGGAAATAAGAATTCCTATAATAACCCTGAATTTCTGGATATTTCCAACCCCGCACCACACTCCCATCCAAGCTGAGAACAGGCAGGGAAGAGTCTCTTAACTGAAGATATAAAGATAAGGCTGTGCCTATCACAAGAACATACATTAAGTTGCTCCAGGAACATATGTACCTGTGGGGGTGTCGGGGAGGGTCCAAAATTGTGAATTCCATTTTCAGGGAGACATTTTCATATGGATGTGGGGAAGCATTCAGCAGTGTCATGGAGTGATCTATGGCTATTGCCAGCACAGGCCAGGCACAAACACTGCGGTGAACTTCCACACTCGTGCACGTGGAACTATTTTTCATGGATCTGATGAATTCTGCAGCGACGTTCATCGCAGTAGGGCACATTATTGCTGCAATATATGACTATCAGTAACACCTACAAGCCTTTAATATTCTGCAGCTGAACTGTGGAAACAGAAGAAAGTCACTTGTAAATGCCTAATTCACAGTGTAAGTGGGTTGTCTGTCAAAATAATGCTCCGATGTGAAACTTCAAGTAGGAAGCCTAAAAATCAGAAAAATGCAAGGAACCTCTTGATGAATGTTAAAAGCAGTTTAGAGAAGGAGGAAACGACCAGAATACTCTTCTGCTTTCATCCTCATCACAGAGCTGCAATTAGCTCTGTCTGTACAGGTATCTAATCACAGGAATTTCTGCAGTCTTAGCAACCATCGTCCTGAAGATGTAAAAGGGTTGTTTCAAGAGACAGGGTTTTCTGGGCAGAATATGGCAAAATGGATTCTGCCCTTCATTTTCCCACTACAGGAAATGACTGCTGCTGATTTCCATCTCCCAGTTCATTTGTTTCAATAGAAATGCTGGGTGAGTTTGCTATGCTCCAGGATTTGCAGCTGCACTCCCCGTTCCTCTACAAATGAAGTTGGTCTCCATCAGAGCACCCAGTCACTCTTGAGAACAGGTCCTCAAATCTACCTCTCCAAAGACGTGAAAGTTAGGTGGTGGCAGGAGAATTCCGACTTGGGGAAAGAACGGGCTGAACAGGAAGGCTGTAACACAAAAAACATTTTTAAATGGGTGTTTTGTGTTACATGACGGGATTGTCCACTCCTGCCTCGCTGCGATGCCAAACCTGCTGCGGGATTTGCAGCCTGTGAGTCCATCAGACTTTACCTGTTTGTGCTGCGCTTACACGGTGCTGGAGCTGCAGAAGCTGCAGCACAAATTGAGGGGAGCTCCCCTCCCCTGAACCGCAGCGATCCAGCGGGACGTTTCCCAGTTGGCATTCCCGTCATTGGGACCGCCCGACAGCTCTTTGCATGAAACATCGTCCGCGGCTTTGGCAGGAAGTTGTGCTTAACGACAGCCTCTCATAGGAGGCACTTGATTGTATTAGACAGATAATTATTGATCCAGCTATAGTTTATCCTTGCTGCCTAATTTCAATAAACAACAGCTTGGGGGAATTAGCAAGGGATTCTGTTCCCCCTCCCCTTGCTTCTTCAGGATTTGTCAGAAACGAGATGATTTATGTGTATTCCAGTAAGATTCTCGTTTGTTGGCAGGCTGCAGGGATTGTTTGGGGTTGGAAGTACTAAGCTTTTATATTTAAATGCTTCCATGCCAGTATTCATGGGTCGCACTGCCTTGCATTGTAATATCTGAATAATAACTGTGACTTATGCAAACCAGTTTTCAGCTGTTCATCGAGATCAATTTTTCATTTTAAGCAACTCCCTGCCATCCCAGGGGAAAAAAAAATAATAATCTGATAGGCAAGAAGAGTGAGACCCAAGGAAGGCAGCAATACTCTTCCCTTTTTAAATAATGCACAACTCATTTCTGGAGCACTTTCAAATGTGTTGCTTTCTATTAAGCACAGATAATTTCAGGTGAGGCTTTTGGAATAGCAAAGGTCCACAAAGCACAGGCAGGATGGCCAAATGACTTCAGTTCCTTCAGGGAACACCTCGGTGTCATTTCTCTTTTTTAATAAAAATCTCCCACTGTGAAACTGTGGGACAGCAAAAGAAAATTCTTACTGCTAATAGTTAGATCTCTGCTGGTAAATAAATTTTTAGAAAACACGCTGGTTTTATTTCTACTTCCTGGCTGGTTTGGGAGTCCCAGTTGCTACACGGCTGCTCGGGATTTAGTTGTCTCTCGCTGGCACAATTTGGAAGCTTGCTGTATAATAAACACTTCATTAAGCACCAGACTGATGAGTTACAACACGATTTACAGATGAGCACTTGGGAATGATCTGCTCACTTCCAGGCCTGGGCTTCCCAACGGGAACCAGATCCCAGCTGGTGGTTTTCTCAAGGCCAGTTAGATTGATGCTCTGGTATTTCAGCTCTGTCCAAGAGTCAGAGTAGCCAAAATTCCTTCATTAGCTACCAGATACAAAGGTCACGTAGGAAATTACTTGAGTGGGTATCCATGAAAAATCCCTGATTTGGCAATATCTGTGTGCTCACAGTTAGGAGGAGCCTGGAGTTCTTGCAGGCATCAGCAAGGAATTCTTTTGTCCAGGAAAATAGAAGATAAACAGATTCTATACAGGGCACACAGTATTTCATACTGTCACTCGATTATTTACTTTACTTTTAAAAAAGGTTTCAGGATAACCTTTAAAAACTGAAAACTAAGGAAAAAAAACTAAAAGAAACTAAAAAAAAACCAACCCAACCCTCCTCCCCTCTTAGTTCCAAGACTTCCTTACTCCTGAGTCACAGTCCCTGTTATAAATTGTAAACTTTGCCCAGAAAAAGGTGAGATAAGGACCTGTTGTAGCTGGGAGTCCCAAAATAAACTGTAAATCTGGGATGGCACAGCCTGCCCATTTCCTTTGGCCTCCCACAAAAGGAATAAAATCCTTTTCCAGAAACTTCCGCAGTAATGGGACAAGAGAAGAATCTTCCAAAAGACACCCGGCCTGGTTTTAAAGACTTAGTGGGGAACTCCCCCACAGCCCATGGAAAGAGAGCCAAGGAGTGAATTACTAGCACAGCTGAGAAAATTTAACAGGTTCAGTCAAGCATTATTGGAGTGAGACAGTTTTCACAAAATGTTGAGGCTCTTTCAGTAGAGACTCTGGTTTTTTTTTTCACTCTCTTGCAGCACAAGCATCCAGGATCTCCTTTGCTGCATATTTAGTGAACAGCATCTGCAGCATCTTAATTACAGTAGCTGTTCTCATCTTAATCTCTTGCTTCAGAATAAGGTTAAGTGTAATCTGTCCTAGATTCTTATACAGATGGTTCGTTTCTTAAATACTTGAGAAGAGTTTAGTCGATCTTTAATTCCTTAATCTGGGAACCAAGACCAACCAACCTGATTCTGACTGATATTTTAGCGGATTTTGCAATAAAAATGTAACACACACAGGTTGATTCCTTTTCAATAATTTTTTTTTTCCTAATGAAAGTTGCTGGGAGTGAGAAGATTGACATGACTCTGCCTTCCTCCCATTTAACCCCAATAACTACACAGCATTATTGATAAAGAGGGCCTGAATGTCAGAAGAAGCCAGCAGATATCTTTTTCTTTAACTGAAATATAGGAGTTTCTAAGCAGTTCAATAATATAATCAGTAGATTTTTTTTTTTAAATCTATAACCAGATTGCTGGCATTTCCAAAAAATACAAATCCTGATTGGACACAGATTTCCTTTCTGCAAGAAAACTGTGCCTACCCAATTATGATCCTGGCAAGGAACTGGAGCTGAGACACACAATGACAGTTTTCAGTTTGGTTTATCTTGAAACACAGCAGTGAAAACTGATGTAAAATTTTAAACCAGAGTTTTGATTTTTAGTTATTTATCCGAGTCTTGAAGCAAACTTCTTGACCGTCACACAACCACAAAGAAAATTAAAAGGGGGATTTTTCACTCAGATTTAAGGAATGAAAACCTCAAGGGTTCACTACACTTTTTCTTGTTCGCTTCAATTTCCCTTTACTAGCTGAGTTGCTCTTTTATTCCCACTATTGCACCAAGGGAACCCAGCTGATGAGAGCACGGTTTCATCACTCCACGCTCCCAATGAGAAGCAATGACAGCTCCCAAATGCAGCCAGAGGAAGCTTTTTCAGCCTCAGTTATGAAATGAGGCTGAATCACCATCCCAAAATCCTGTGGCAGTGTCAGCCCAGGATGCTGCATCCCTGGAGTTACAGGCTGCTGTCCAGCACAGCCCTTCTTTTCCAGAGGAAATAACTGTTCACCTCTTTAAGCTAATAATCACTTCACCATTTTAATTCCCGAGCTCTTGGCTTGCGCTTATGATTTCAAGCTTTGCATTCAGTAAGACCCTGAAGAAAGCTCAAGAAATGAGCTCCCCAATAGTCACTTCTCTTGGTGGGCTCTTCCAGAACAGGCTCTGCCCACGCTGACCTTTGGCAAACCTCCAGAGAAGGCATTTTAACACCCCTTCCAGCGATCCTGGGAGCTCCATGTAAGAATAATTGAGATGTTTTATATCCCCTCAAGCACGGAGTGAGGAATTTTCTGGGAGGTCTTTAAAAACTAGCCGCAATGGGCATAGAATCATGGAATTGTTAAGGCTGGAAAAGACCTCTAAGATCATCAAGTCCAAGTGTACATGATGAAAGCCTACAAGGAAGATGGAGAGAGACATTTTATAAGAGCACGTAGTGACAGGACAAGAGGCAATGGCTTCAAACAGAAAGAGAACAGGTTGAGATGAGGTATTAGGAAGAAATTTTTCCCCATGAGGGTGGTGAGGCTCCGGCACAGGCTGTCCAGAGAAGCTGTGGCTGCTCCATCCCTGGAAGTGCCCAAGGCCAGGTTAGTGACACTCCCAGGGATGGCGACTCCACTGCTTCCCTGGGCACTCTGTGCCAATGCTGGACAACTCTTTCCAGGGAGAGCTTTTTCCTAATATCCAACCTCAACCTCCCCTGGCACAACCTGAGGCCGTTTCCTCGGATCCTTTCCCTTGTCATTTGGGAGAAGAGATTTTGTTGTTCCCCTTTGAGATTCCCAGGACTGGAGCCAAACACTGCAGGATATCTGCACCCACCCTGCAGGGTGAATGAGCCATTCCCCCGAAGCCTCAACCCCTCACATATTAAGGCATTGATCCGAGTTAACAATAATCCTTATTTATGTCCTTGATAAATCAGCGGCTCCTCAGGCCCAAGACTCCCGGCAGGACCCCTCCAGAGCCACGTCTCCCTACACAATCTCTTTGTCACAACCCCTTCCCCCTGCCCACACTCAACTTCCCCAAGTTCCTAATGTGCCTCTTGGCAAACCGCAATTTTTCTCCGGGATTATAAATTTCCGCCGTTGCCCTGATCCGGCAGCTGCCGGGCTGCCAGCGCGCCGCGATTGCTCCCCGGTGACACGAGCAGATCGATTTCTCGCCTCGCAGCGCTCGGGCGGATTAACACAGTGATAAATGGCCGGGGATTGATTTGCACTTAATTGACAATTTGGTGAACCGGCTCTAAAAACCCGAGGTTTGGCCCCGGGTAATGGAGAGGGATCGATCCGTGAGGGGAGCGCGGCGCGGGCCGATAGGGGGCGCCAGAGGCTGCGGGACGGTTGGCGCGCGGCCCTGAGGGCTGAGGGGAGCGGGGGGAGCGGCGGCGCCTTCCCGCCTCTCGCTGCTCCCGCCCGCGGAGCCACATCCCTGAAAGGTTAAAAAACCCCCATGGATATGGCATCCAGGGACACGGGATAGTGGTGATCATGGTGGTGGTGTTGGGGGAATCATACAGTCACGGGATGGTGTGGGTTGGAAGGATCTTAAAGCTCGTCCTCTGCCGTTGGCAGGGACAGTTTCCAAGCTGGGCTGGGACGCTTCCAGGGATGGGGCAACCACAAATTCTCTGCGAAATCTGTGCCAGTGCCTCACCACACTCACAGAACTTTTTTCTCTTTGTAATATCCAGTCTAAGCCTACTGTCAGTTTGAAGCCCTTGTCCCATTACTCCAGATAAAAATAAAATAATCTCTCTCCATCTATTCTTGTAGGCTCCTTTCATGTACTGGAAAGTCACAATTAGCTCTCTCCAAGCCTTCTCTTCTCTAGGCTGAACTACCCCAATTCTCTCAGTCTTCCCTTACCCAGCTGCTCTGGGAGTGGTTCCAAACTCATTACCTCTGGCTTTACCTGTGGCATTATGTTTATCCTAAATGTAATATAAACTGCCCCCAGGATCAGTCACCTGTTACTATGGGGCTTTATGGACAAAGCAGGAAAGGGCTTGCTGGCAGGAGTAAAAGTAAAGGCCAGGGAGGAAGTTAATTAACAAAAACTGTAACCTTTATTTGCCTTTTCTGTCATCTTTTGTTCTTTCCTTCTGTTGTGCCAAATCCCACAGCTTTTACCCAATAGCCCCACAACACAGTCTGCATTATATGATAAAAGCTCTGTGCGATTCATGACAGCAGAGCAACATTATCCTCCAGTATTTATCTATTATTTATCACAAAGAACTTTAGAGTTGACAAGAGAAGCACTATGGAGTTAACCTGTTGAACAGCTCGTTTCAGCCCCACCTTGTGTTTGAGGTTTCTGCAGTGCTGTGTAACTGCATGGCTGTGTCCCCATACTGAGCACAACTCAGGCATCCCCTGAACATAAAGGATGTCTGAACTGGGAGTTTTTCCAGTAACTTTTTAAATTCTAATTAACCTGAGCTTTAGTTCCAACAACAGCATCCACAACCACCTCTGTATTTCAGTCTCTAGGTTATAACTGCTACATCTGGTAAAATAAATTGCAAACAAAGCTAAATCTTTCATGTTGAAGAATTACTATAGGCTTTACATCTTGTCTTCCCACTTACCCCTGTGCCTTCTCATGGGAAGTCGGCACAAACTGATAATGAGTTTCAGTTTGTGAAACAAATGCAGGATTCCAGAAAGGAGAGCAGAGCGAATCCTGCATTCCCACAGCCATGTGTGCACACATGTAGAACCCCTCTCCCTGGAACTGCAGAGCTCCTCCAAGTAATGGAAGCTCTGAAAAGAATCCCATGAAACGCAGCAGACACTGTCCTCACAATGGGCTCTGATCCTTCCTTGAGGGAAATCAGAATTTTTCCCAGCTGCAGGACTTGTCTCCAGCTCTGCTTCAAGCAAGGATGACCAGTGCTGCCTAAAAACTCAATCCATCTTGCCTACGAGGCAGCCTTCTAGATTATTTTGTTACACTGGTTATATAATGGAAAGAAGATAGAGAAGCAAAATTATCACATGGTATAAATAAAAGATCTTTTTAATGTCACCTGTAGCTTTGTGGCATCTTCATACTGATCACAGCAAAGGGAAAATAGATTAGAAGCCAAGTCAGAATGCACCGTCAATACGTTTCTTTGGAAATAAAAGGATAAGTTTACCAGTTAATTAAGAACTGTATCAAAAGGCAGCTAAAATTACATGGAAAGAAAAACTTGAAATTTCTCATTTTCAGAATGACCTCCACTCCTGCCTGCAGCTCCCTTTGTATGTGGTTTAACCAAACCTCTGTGCATTCCTTACCTGGAGAAACAGAAATGTAGCTGAGGGTGCCAGAAAGCAGAATAACAGTGGTTGGTGTAATAAATGAGAATGCAGAGTCATAACTCTTGGCATGGAGAGGGTTTAAATAATTGTATGTTCAATGATTTTATCTCCTTGTGCAAGGATCAGGAGGTAAAATAAAACCTGATACTGCTAGAATGAAATAGCACCTTCTGACAATTCCAGTGCGGTAAAAGCTGGTGACTGCTGAGCATTCGTGTTTTAATTATTGGACACACATAAATAATTTATTACACATTGATTTGTTTTTCAAGAATGTTTTGGTAGTGTGAAAATAGCTGGTAATTAACTTGTGATCAGACAGGTTTAGCCGCTTAGCAAAGCAGGGGGAACATCTGAAGGTTTATTTTTATCAACCATTTTACTTTTAATTCTAAAAACAAATCCAAAGCTCACAGGTTCTTGCTGAAAACATGGAAATTGTCTTGTGGAAAGTCAGTTAAAAATCATCAGAATTCTCCCTGTCTGGAAGAACCAAAAGTAAAGATTTTAGATTCATAAGAATTCAGATTGTGGCTGTGATTTTTATTTGACTCCTAAGGTGTATCCAGAGGAACAGCTAATTAGATACTAGGAGTTCATTAGTTGTTCAGAAAAGCAATATTGGTAGAAAGAGCTGAATGCTTGGTAGAGCACAAGTCTGGCCCTTGTGCTCAGTGTCCTGCTGGCTGGGTCAGGGTGTCCCCCAAAGGCTTGAAAGCTTTTCGGCAGAGAAATGGTTTTATTTACTGCACTTTTACCACGAAACCCTTAATAAAGAGACTTTCCTCTAAAAACAAGCTAGGAGGAACGGAAATGAGCTACTTTGTAATCAGCCAAGTCAAAGCAGCAAATGAACCGGGCTGGTTTGAGTTTCTCATTCGGATGCTATTCAATGCCACTGTTATTTCTGAGCTTGATGGTGAAGCCAAGTCTGGAGATGGAGGGATTTGGGAAACAACAGGAGGAAATTCCATATCCCCTACCTGTCCTGTGAAATGCTACAGGAGACCCGTGGATAATTATTGCCCATGGCAATCTGGGTCTGCACCAGGGGACAGAGGGTTAAGCCCAAGTTATTTTGAACAATAGATTTCACTTTATTTTCCTGTTTCCTACTTTGCAGACTTACATTCGGAGGCTTTACTACTTAATCCCCACTGTAGTAATAAAAATTTTTAATCCTGTGTTTAAAATATGAGATTTACTTGTCAAAATCTGGATATACAGCATGGAATTATAATCGCTGTTCAGCAAAAGCAATTCCTCTCAAGTTCAGGCTGGTGTTTGGGAGAGCCTGTCAGGTGCTTTGTGTCAGCACTGTAGGAATGTGCAGACTGCAGAGGTCACAGCAGCTTTCCCTGCACGCTGGGGACACAAAATCACAAGTATTTCACAGGTACCAGCTCAGATTTTCCATTTTTCTCTGATTTTGTGTTTTAATCCTCCCTATTCCTGCTGGGGTGTTAACAGTAAGCTTGGCTTCTGCAGCCAGCACCTGCCAGGCAATTACTACCTGGTAATTAATGGATAAAGCATTCATCCGGCATGAAAATGAAGAGCAGGTTTGTCATAACATCACACCACAGCTGGGCACTGCTCAGCTTCGCACAGACTTCAGTCAGGGAATTTTTGGCACCAGGAAAGCCTTGGAAATCTCAGCAGGGATCACTCCCCTGCACTGGGCACCCTCAGCACACCCAGGATGCCCAGACCAGCCAGGCACTGCCCCAAGAGGTCAAGGTTAAACTTCTCCTGAATTAAAGTTGAGATGCTGATAAGGAGCAGATGTGGGATCTAACACAGATTAACATCCAATTGCCAGCGCTGCCTGTCCGGGAGAGGGAATTCCAGGCTGACCTCACCACTTTAATAATGAACTTGAAATATATTCTTCACTGGAACAACATTTAGTTTCCTCACCCAATATTTATTCAGGGCAGATTTAGAATGTGCCACACCTACCCATCTTGTGTTACAAAAATATGACAGAAAATATTAAACCCCTTATGTTTTAGTGTGGTAAAATTAGTATCCCTGAGCTGTTTACTGGATTCTTAGACAGCTCTAAGCTCTCACACAGGTATACAGATATTGGAATAATTCTGTTTCCAACAAAAGCATCTTCAAGGAAATAGTTAGATGCCGATTTATCAATGGTTATTCTGGATTTTCTTATGTTTGATTGGTTTTGAGACAATAAACTGGGAATATTTTATTCATCCCAGTGCCACCTTTCCCAGTGTTAATCTTCTCTCAGCTGGAGAAAAAAAAGAGAAGTTACTCCTCAGATTATTTTCTTTCCCTTTAAATTGCACCGTTCCATTTGCATTTTTGCAGCTCCTCTCCCTTATTAATTACAAAATTTGGTGCTAGGAAAGGAACATACAATGAGCCAACTTGTGGCAGGGAAGGGTCATTATTCTGGGATGTTTTCAGAGTACCTGGTTATTTCAGCATTGCTCTGAGATTGTTTCTAACCCACAGCTCTTTATCTTGTTCAATGGCAAGAACACTTTCCCTTCCTGCCTAAAAGAAGGTTTAAATCTTGGTGAGGAAAAGGAAACCTAGGAATAGTGATTATTTTTTTCTTAATGGAAAATTATAACTATCAACTAAATCATCCTTCATGCTAGACGTGACAGACTTAAGCACTTTGAAGTGATTGATTTTTAAATGATATTATGATTTCGTGGTTGAAGCAGTAATAGTCTTTGCTTTTGCAGACTCTGTGTATCATCCTATTCCTTACCCAGCAGAGACATCATTATGGAGCAATTTGGGACATTTATTACTAGAGATGGAGATAAAATTACATTGTTTTACTTGTACAATGCCCACGTGTCTCTGCCGTCCCAGATCACGTGCACTACCCAGGGCTGGCTTTACCAGTACTTGGTGCTGCCCTGATTTTTGCTGTTTTCCTGAGAACTGCTTCAGTGTCCTCTTTCTGGCCAGGAAATGAGGACACCCAAATCCCACCTGCAGCCAGCCCTGCTTTCCACCCTCTTGGTTAAATCACTGCTTCGTTCAGAGAAAGAAAATCTTCAAGGAACACATCAAAAGCATTTAAAATGCAATCAGCCCTCAGCCAAATATCTCACTTGGATATCTTGACTTAAAAACCTGTGCTGCAGAATCAGAGCTGGGTTCCAGCTCCAGTAGCTGCATAAAATAAAAATATTCTCTGTGCCTCGTTGGACCCAGCACAGACTCCCTTCCCGGCACATCTTTGTCCAAACGCTGTGACCTAAACTGCGACAAATGGAGCCAACCTTTCCATCAAGAAAGCCTTAATTTATGGTGAGCAAAGAGCAACAAATCACGGCCCCTCAGATTTATGGCCCCCAGGATCTGAATTGACCATACAGCACAGCAGCCTTTCCAGCACTCTAGTCATTTCTTTAATAAAGTTGAAAATATCAAATCTGCATGCATGCAGAGCCACCCCATCTGAATTTTATGTAAAGTGCACAATAAGTTTATGGATGGTAGTAACGTATTACTCCTTGTAATTTCATTATGTAAAAAGACACAGTTGGGATCTCTTAGGCCCCTATTTCAACATTTATGAATTAAATAACAGAATGTATGCAAGGCTGGAATTGGAGAACAACATTTTCCAACAGGCAGAATTGATGAGGAAGGGTTCTCAGTATTTTATGAGGCTGTAACAAACTCTTTGCTGCCTAATTAGAGAGAATCTGACAGAGAATGAGGGAAACAAACAAACAAACAAAAAACAAAGGAAAGGAAAGCAGAAATCTGTCAAGATGGGGATAAAGCAAGACTTAGTGCAAATTGAGGACCTTGGAACCAGCCCACCCTGAACTGCAGATAGTTCCAGTATCAGACCTGGGTGCAAACTTAAAGGCTTGTGTCTGTCAGAGGAGAACTCAGAACCCCTTGGGTCAATTCAGAAGCCCTAATGGTTACTCCAGCAGCTGTGTGGATAAGCCATTGCTGTATCTTGTCAAAATATAAAAATGTGTTCATGCCATGGGTCTGTTCCTCCCCTTGCCCCCAGTCCCAGAAATCTTGAGTTTAACTTCATTTAAAGTTCAGTAATTTGATCACAGTGGCTGTACAACCAAGGAAGGAAATGCCTGGAGTAGATTCTGGGTTTATGATGTTATGCATGGGACATCTCGTGCCCTGAGTTAAGTAAACTCTAACCTGTTTGGGCAATATCTTTTGGTCCATAGAAATGCCATTATTTAGGCTATCACAATCAATAAATTGGATTTTGCTTTTGCAAGTGAAAGGGCTGTTATTTGTCATACAGTTTGTCAATAGGCTCCAGGTGAGGAGATATATGAAAGATATTCTACACAGGCCAGAGAGTTATGAGCTCTCAGGCAGATGAATTATTTAAGTTCTTTTCACTTCTATAAAAAAATAAATACAGAGATGGCCAAAACAGATGCCATAAATTGTGGGTTTGATGTGGGATTTCCATCTTTCCTTGTCTGTTCTAAAAAGCCTGGGTTCTTTGTGCTGAAAATCCTTTTACCATTTGCATCTGTGCAGTGAAAGGCATTATTATACACTGAAATAATGTCCTGTGAACTGGACTTACAGGTGAAGACTTACTGCACTCACAGCTGCTGGGTCACCCTGGGAACTGGAGCAGGCAAGGACATTTTATTCCCTCCTGCTTGTTCCCTCCCTGGTCTAGACCCCAGGAAAAGGCATCAGGGCACAGTACCTTCCATTTTTTCTGACATCCCTGTAACTCCTGCCTTTCTGCCAGTCTAGCAATTACCTGTCCCCATGAGCTACTGTAAAGAAATCTCAAAGGAAACTAATTAATTGCAAAAGTTGTTTGAGAATACAACAAAGTCTGTGTGATCTGGACAGAGGGTTCCTAACCCTCACACCCCAACTCAGCAGAATTTCTGCCCTGCCATTCTGCTCTGCCACGATCCATTATTTAATCCTAATGTGCTCTATATACCTCATCAGCATGTCCAATGCATATATTTTCATTTCCAAGTGTGCTCTCAAGAGCCAGGGCAGAGAACAGGGCCTCTTTGCTGCCAGATGCTGCAGGGATGTTTAAGCAGAAGGGGAATTCTCACATCCAATCTCATGTATTAGGATATTGGTTCCTTTTCCCCACCAGCACATGCTTGGAGCACTCTAAGCCAGCCAGCTCTGCCCTTGCTGTTTCCTTACCCAATCCACTCTAGTTAAATACCTTTTTCATAAGGAGTTTTAAATTATAAGTCTAAATGAGGCCAATAAATTATACTTCATAAAATCCTGTGCACATCATTTCCTCACAGAAGAGGCTCCAAAGAAATATTTTCTATGCCACCACCTATGTTCCCATCCCTTTGCAATATAACATTTATTCTAATATTAAAATGGCAGCTGCTCTATAAATTGTGAATCATTAGCACTCTTCATTGATTTTTCCCTCGCAGCCTGCAACCCTGGGCAGAGACTGCGTGTGAATATCAGTCTATTGGATTGAGATTCATATCCTATTTGAGGGTCAAAGACCGAGACCTCGTGAGCTTGAACTTCTATCAGCCTAAAGCTGATCAATACCTGGAGATGTATTTGATCCTGGCTGCTAGCACAGATTAAGTGGCCGTAAATACAATCAAGAACGTGAGGCTGCTGGGGGAGCGGGAGCCCAGGCGCAGAGATGCCAGCTTCAGTGGGATTTCTGGGAGCAGGGACGAATCTGCAAGGCTGGCTCCTGTGATTTTGGGGAGGCTCAGCCTAGCATGCAGCTGGTGGAGGAAGAAAGGAGGATTTGCAGCAGAGACAAGGTGCGGGGCTGTTTTCCACGATGCTCCTGTTGGACATGGGACCACTTCAAGTCCCCACAGCCCAGGTATCCCAGGAGGTGAGGGGACTGCCCCTGACATGGATCACAACCACTGCTCAGCTTGGCATGGACATCATGGGTGGAAACACTGGGAGGATTAATTGAAAAACATTAAACAGATCAGATAAGTCCCTTTTCTTCCTGTGTCCCATCTCCCCCTCTATCTCCAAGTGAAACTTTAAATATATTATTAAAATGACCTATTAGAGAGAAGAGACTCATTCCATTTGAGTACATTAACGGTGATTCTCTGCTGGCTGAGGAAGAAAAAATCTATAATCATAAGCCTTATTAAAGAGCAATATCCTTCGAGGGCTTATTGTTTTCCCCTTTAGAGAGTGCGAAGCCTTGAAAAATAGACATGGAAACAGAGGGAAATAAAGACACTCTGTTGCACTGCTCCAGACACCACGGCACTCAGGGAAATTACCTCCCTATTTTTAGGCATGTTTATAACAGACCTGTTTGCAGTATTACCTTTGATCCTAAACTCTAATTTAAATTATTCTTTTAAAGGCTTGGGAGACCCAGAGGGGAAATAATTAGAAGTGGCAGGAAGTCTGAAAAAGCAGGAGGCTGTTACCCACAGAAAGTGGCTGTGAGATGGGGTGGAGGATGTGACTCTGGGCACAAACCATCCCTTGCCATGTGTGGAGGGATCAGTGGCACCATCAAGGCACCTGCAGGATGCAGCTCCCTCCAGCAGCAGTCCCTAGTGCTGATTTTAGGAGAGAAGCCTCTGTCTGGCTATAATCAAATACAAGTTGGTGTTCATGTTTACACAGTTTCGTGTCCTTGCAGTGTCCTTGGAGGGAAGAGACTTCATTATCATAAAGAATATGTTTTTATTCCAGTACATAAGTACTACTTATTATAGTCTCATATATTTTCTGACACTACCAAGGGGTCTTTATTGTTGTACATCAAGGTCACTGACAAGTAATATATTCAATCTATTAAGTTATTAGGGAGATAAATAATTTGGATGCAAGCTGAACTCTGAACTTTTACCTTTTCCCCTGACAGCCGGGTAGTTTCTTGGCGTTCATACTAATCTCAGCTCTGCTTGAATAGTAATTCCATTAGGGTTATGGCTGCAGCTATGCATATGCAATGACCTCAAACACAATTTCTTTATGGACATGGGCAATAGGAATATTAAAATTTTAAGCCAAAGAGGATGTAATGTAACTTTACATTATTTATTGTAGCCACAAATCCTTTATAATATTAAAGGATAAAGAATTAATAAAAGCAAGATCCCATAAACAATCCATAAAGTCAAATGCAGTTCTTGATTTAATGCAATTGCTTTTTAGTGTCTTGTGGTTACAGACTAGCACTTCATTAAAAAAAATCTAGTCAAGAATCAGGAGCATCCTGGTACCTCAGTGGTCCCTGGGTGGTTTGGAAAGCAGCTTTAACCCTCTGGTTCTGCTTGTGTCAATCTACCCTGGGATGGTCACAAGCCAAGGAGTGAGTGAGCTTAATCCAGAGTTATTACAGTTATTTTAGTCCCTGAAACTGGGATCTCCGCACCTGCCAAGCAAAGTTTCACTCTCTGTGAGACCACACAAGCCAGCTCTTCCTGCTGTCAGGACCCCTTGGGTTTGGCTTTAACCTGGCAGTGCCCCAGGGAAAGTCTCTGGAATTGGGAGTTGCTGTTTCTCCCATCCCAAATATTCCACCAAGTAGTTTTCACTCCTGGTAAACCCAACTGTGATGGAAACATCATGTGCCAGATTCTGGGGAAGGAATTGGTTGGGAGCATCATCCCTGAACGCTGGAGCAAGGACCTTGCTTCCTCCAGGTTGATGTTGTGTGGTCCTGGCATCCAGAACTTTATGCCAAAATCACATCATATTTGATAGATGTTGACAACCAATGTGTTAAAGCTGCTTTCAAGTAAATTCTCTCTAATTTAGACTTTTGATATCAAGAGAATATAAACCTTGCTGGAAACACCAATAATCTAAATAATTAGCTAAACTTTGGAGAGAGCTTTTCTCTAATGAGAACAGAGGGAAAGTGGAGGAAATAAACCAACAAGACTTTCCTATTAAATTTTATATTGCAAATACCTGCTGCTGTAACATGTGGCAAGAGAACAGCTATGATTATTACCTTTTTTTCCTGTGTTTAGTTGGGATTGGAGCTTGGGATACATATGAGAGTGTTCTAATTACCTCCTGGGCATTCTAAAACTACCACTGTTAACTAACCTGGATTATTTTTCCAGAGAGAGGAGTAGCTGTGTGATCCTGCCTCTAACTGTCCAGGGAGATTTTTTATTTCTGTTGCTGAAGACAGAAGTCAAACCCATCTGGGGTGTAACACTGCCACAGTCAGAGTTCAAGCACTTCTTTTCACATTCTCCATTCTTGCTTGTTCTTTTCCTCCTCCCTCATTCATCATCCCCTGCCCACATCCTTTCACCACTCCTCAGTGTCTTCTTCCAAATGGGAAATCTCTCAGGGACTCAGAGCAAATTGTTCCCCAGGCACCTGCAGCCCCCAACCCACTCTCCCTGGGGATCTGGGCACAAAACAGCCCCCCCAGCACCCAGCCCGTACAGAGTTGCCCAAATCCCTCCCTCAGCCCCAGGGCAGCAGGAGCTTTGCCCACAGGGAATGTTTGTCTATGATGTTTTCACACTACGATGTGCCAATAAATGAGCTTGATCCAGATTTGATGTTTTTCTCAGTTTTCCTTTCCTTTTTTTCTTTTTTTCGGTTGTACTTGTTGGGGATTTGGGCTGCTCCAGCTCTGCCCCAAGCTTTCATATTGCAATAAGCAAAATTCACTTTACACCACCACTTTTAAACCAAATCTCTCACATGTGCTATTAATTTAGATTTAATAGAGTTATTGTTGATTAAATAATTCCCCATTGATTGTAATAGTGAATTGGGGGTTACTGAACTTGAGGAAAGAGCCTTTAAGCACTTAAATTGCAATGGTGAAGCTGTTCTGCCCAGCAGGGCTGGTGACCTGCTCTTGAGTGGGCACAAAGCCAAGCAGAGTGAGGAGCTTTGGGGCTCCCCTCCAGCAGCTGGTCCCTTCCCCAAGTCTGCTGTTCAATAAATCAGTGAGAGATGGGTCTGTCAGGTGGGCACAGCCCTAAAGAACACCCCTGAATTCTGTGGAGCAGCTCTTGGGATGCTCCCAGGAATAGAGTTGGGCCCTTCCAAATGAGCATTCCAGGCTGAGGAGGGGTCCCTGCAGCCAGGGTGGGCTGGGATATTCCTGCAGCAGGCTGGGGAGCACAACCCCCCTCTGCTCAGGGAGGGACACATGAGGGTTTAGCTCTGCTGCTGCAAATCAAAAGAATGACATGGATTTGTGGCCTATCATCTTGACAGCCTGCTTTAAACTGCTTATTTTAAAACAGGATAAACAGAGGATTAATAACCTTGCAGAACACAGAGAGCCTGGTTCCTCCAAGGGAAGCCTCTGTAACATCCCTCCCTGGCAGCTGGGCAAGGATCTCACCCCCCTCCAGCCCTGCACCCTGGAAATTGTGACCCCAGGAATGAGCTGTGTCCCCCTCAGCCTGCAAAAATAATTCAGGATATGCCCCAGATCCAGTTATAGGAATAAGGTGATACTGAAAGATGATTTTCCTCTGCACTGCTTGATTTAGGAGGGAAGAGGTTTGTGCAGTAAATCTGAATATTTTCTTAATCATCAAAATAAAATCATTTCAAGGCCAACTCATGTTCCCACACAGAGGAACAGTCTGCTCCTCCCACTCCTCATTCAGGTTGGATAGAAATGCTCTTCCAAAACATACTTGCTACTTAAAACTGTTGAAAAATGCACAGATTCCTCCCAATAAACACAAACACACTTGTATTTACAAGTGAGTAACTCCACTGAGCAGCACAGGGCGGGGATTTTATCCAAGTCCTGCTGTCACTCAGTCACTTCAGGGCGGATTTTCCATCCTTTGCTGCTGGGCAGACCCACAGAGCCCAGGGGTGAGCAGGGAACACCAGGAAGGTCCCTTTCACACTTCTGCCAGCCCTTCCTGACTTGAAAATGCCACATTTGCAGCAAAGCAGCAGCACATTCTAATAAATCACATCTGCACGCTGCTTTATTCACAGGCACTGACAGTTTAGGATTGACGACACCCAGGGCAACTTAATGTCAAGCACTCCTAATGAAAACTATCCCATTTTGCTCCAGTAGCAGCAGCTGCCAACAGACATAATCTACTGGCATATGGAGAAGGCCATGCTAATCCCTGCAAGGTCATTAACAAGAGGGTGAAAATTACATGCAAAGCACCAGCTGTGGCATCCCCGCTGCCTCACACTTGCTGTAGCAGGGGCAACAGAGGTGAAAAATGCAGCTCTGTCTCAGCAGGCTGAGAGTTCTGGTAGAGCAGAGCTATTTCCAGCCTTTCCTTTCCCCAAAGCAGGGGTCAGTGCTGCTGGAATTCTCCCTGTGCAGTGGAGCTGGGAGAGTTTCAAGTGTCACCTGATTTCGCAGTCTGCAGTGGCTCGAGGAGAGATGAAGTTCAGGATGGCTGGAGCTCACAGGAGAACAAGGGGGACAGGAGCCATGTCCCACCTTCCCAACAGCCTGACACTGCTGCCCTCAGTGGAACAGAGCAAAGAGCATCTTCACACCCATCTTTCCGAGCAAATCCATGGAGATGTGGTGCCTGGGGAATGGTTTAGTGGTGGACCTTGGGCTTGATGGTCTTACGGGCTTTTTTCCCCTCACACAGCACAGAATTCCAAATGTCTTCCCAGCAGTGAGGAGCAGCATTACACAGGGAAAGGGGAAGCAAAGTCTCCAACCTGTCTTTCCTCCAACCCCTGATCCACAAATAAGGGCCCTGTCCCTCCAGGCTCACTCCCAAAGAATATCCTACCCCCATATTTACATGGGATTTCAGGATACAAAAATCAGTTTGCCTTTCCATTAAATGGCCCAAACATTTTTATAAGCCATAAATCTAAAAGTCTGTTAAAACCCCTCAGCAACGACTACCTAAAACAAATCTTTTCCAATTTAAATCCCAGCCTGCGTAACGATCAATCCCATAAACCCCCTAATTGTTAACATTACTTTGGGTAATGTTGAAAAACATTAATTTCAAAAAATGTAATAGGAAAAAAGCTCTTTAAATCGGCAAAAAGATAAATGGTCTCCAGCAGCATGACCTTTCCCCATACCACAGTGACACTGAATCATTTTAAAGTTATTTACATTTTCATTCTTCCCTGGAAAAATGTTGACAAGGCTTTCACCAACCCTAATGGATACACAGCAACATCTGTGAGAAGTGTAACTGCGTCAAGAGCCCTTCCTCGATTCCTCCTCACACCAACAAGGTTTAATTCATTGTTGAGAGGTGATTGCAGAGTGGGGCTGGCTGAGCTGTGGGTGGTGCCACAGCTCCCCCAAACCTGAGAGGTTTAACCACCAGTGTCTCCCTGCCTCCAGCCCATGTGCTTTCATCTCTGCTTTTCCAAGACGAATTTGGCTCATAATCCCCATCGGGCTGCAGGCTGGGCTGTGACAGCACAAAAATACCTGAGATACATCTTGGCTTTTCTTTCCAATCTGTAGTGGAACATCCCCCTGGCAGCTCCCGGGGCAGAGGCTGTGTCATGGTGTGCACACGCTGTCCCCAACTCACAAAACCCATCAAAAAGTGCTGCTGCAGAGACCTGTGACCTCACCGAGCCATTCCCCGGGGTAGGCTGAAGTTTGGCACCACCCCTGCACTAATTCCCAGCAGGAGCAGGGATAAGCTTAACAAAAATGAAGGGAACTCTGTTTTTCCCTTCCTCCATCCTCTGCTGAGCATTTGGTGCTTTAGAAAGCAAAACATCTGCCCTGGTGGAAGCAGGAGGTGACTCCTGAGTGACTTCTGTCCCCATAGACACAGCAAGGCAGGGTTGGTGGGGACAGACTCAGCCCTGACTCATGAGCCTTCAGCAGCTTTCCTTGATATTCCAACAGCCTTTCCCTGATGTTCCAACAGCCTTTCCCTGATGTCCCTGCTGCCCGTTCCAGCCCTGGCATCCCAGCCCTGGCCCTGCAGCCCTCCAAGGGCTGTACCAAGGCTCCCCACATGGCAACTCGAGCCCTGCTCGGCTTCTTCTAATATTAATGACAAGTAATGTGTCAACCCGCAGAGCCACCGAGGGATCGTATTTCAGCAGTGCTGTGCCCAAAGAGGTGACAGGCTCACCTGGGCTCCAGGGTCATGCAAGGGACCAGGACAGGTGCCAGGGCACAGGGACACGTCCTGTGGCTGCACACGGTGGACAGACTGCAAATTTCTGAGCTGCTGCTTCAGTGTTATTTTGGTGACAGCTCCTGCAAACGCTGGCACTGGAGGGGTGGCTCAGTTCTGGCTGCTTGGTCCAAACAGTTCAATTCACACACAGGACACAGCCCTCATGTTGAAGTGGGACAGAAATATCCCACCTGATCAGAGCACATCAATTAGTGTTCATCTAAGTTAACGAGATGCTTCAACTAACACAAGGGAATTTATTTTGGAACATAATGGTTTTTCTGTTGGCAAATCAAGTGATAAAACCTGCACAAATCTGTATTTCAATGGAGCTGGGCTGCAGCCTGGCTCCAGACTGGCTCAGGGTGGTTGTGCTGCCCTGGTGCTGTGGCATGGCAAATATCAGCATCCCACAATTAGCATGCAGCTTATTAATCCCTGCAAATAAGTGAGCCCGGTCCTCCAGTCCAGAAAAACACTTGGGGGACCAATTCTTTATTTCTGAGTGTATGATTAGTACAAATTAAAACCAAAATAAGGTTTAATTTTGCCACATCAAGAGGGTTCATCAAAACATCCTTAACCCCCAGAGTCAGATCCTAATAAAGACATAACAAGCGGATGTTTCAACTAGAATGATTAGGATAGTCCAGGAAAATTAATTTTGAAGTTCATGGCAGCCTCCTGTCAGAAACAGGCCACAGTGAGGAGGGAACATTCAGGAAATGAAAGGGCTGTGCTGAGTACTGCTGGTGGCAAGGAACAGGCAGGACCTGGCTCTGCTCCTTCCCAAACACTCTCATAAAAGGATCACATCCTATGAAGCCAATTCAATGTGAGACACTCAACAACTGGAGCCCAATCCCCAAATACAGAGCTCTGCTGCCCAAATCCTCCCTCATTTCCCAAAGGCTCCCTGTGGCTCTGATTTGGGCTGCCCAGAGCCATTGGAGCAGGTGCTGCTGGAGAGGGGCTGAGCACTGACCAACACAGACAGGGCACCGAGGACAGCACGGGATGTTCAACTCCACTTTCCAAAAAGCAAAATTCAAACCAATTTCCCTTTAACACTGCTGCCTTCTGCCAGCCTGGCTCTGCCCAGCACACACAGCCTTGCTTTGCTCTATCAAACCACAAGGTACCACCTGACCTGTGGGATCTTCATCCCATTGCACCCAGGGGTGGTCCTGGTGCAAGGAACCACAGTGCTCAGCCCCCAGGAAAACACCGGTCCTCCTCTGCTGTTTTTTTGTTTTTGTTTTTTCATTTGAGAAAAGAATCACATGTTGGGAGCCAGCCTCCTTATCTGTTTCATTTATGGTCCACACAAACGCCAGGACAAATCCTGGGGAAACACCAAGCACCGTATCCTGAGATGATATCAACCCCACACCTCATGACTTTGCAACCATCTCTCCCAAACACAACCAGCACAACTGACCTTCAGTCCAGAGGGAAGGCTCAATTCCAGGTCCTACCTGGTCTACAGAGAGCGATGGTTGAGGGAAATCAGGAATCAGCAAGGACACAATTCTGGATAAGGGGAGCCAGGAGCCATTAAATAACTCCCCTCTGGCCTCACCTGTGGAGCCTGGGTGGGCCTTGGTGAGGTCCATCCCTTTTTCCAGGCAGATTTGAGGACATCAACCATTTCAAGTGGAAATCAGCCTTCCACCCCAACCCCTGCCAGCCCTGGTGGGTGTCTGTGGGAGGGAGGTCCTGCCCCTGCACTTCCTTTCCCTCCTGTGCTTTGCGCTTCTGTCCCCTGCCCTGATTTACCCCGGCACGGGCGAGGGGAGCCTGCCCCTGCTGTTAATGAGTATTCCAATGGGCTGCTTCCCTAGATTGAGAACAACATCCTCCCTCGGCAAAACAGAAGTGATGCCTGAATTAATTTAGATTTCCCGCTGCCTTGTTAGACCAGCTGGATATGGCACGCTTCATCTTCCCTGCAAACAGTGCTGCCGTCCCTGGGGGACACTCAGCACTTTATAAACCTGTCAAGCCCTTAAAGCCGGTGACCGTGAGGCTTCACAACAAAACCTGGGGAGGTTTATGGCCACACACACACACACCAGGCAGCCCCAGAGAGGAGCTCCAGCACGGATGGGTTGGGAGCTGAGGGGATGTTGTTTTGTGCTGTGCTTTCATTTAAAAGCAAGCAAGTGCAAAAAAAAAAAAGGGGGGGGGAAGCACTGCATGATTTATTTTAAAGCATCCAAGCTGCTGCAGCCTGCGGTGCTTTGACAGCGTGTGTATATACATGGGAAATGGGAGATTGTCTCCAAAGTCATTTGCATTCATTCCCCTCTCCCCCTCCTCTGTGCAGGGAGTGTTTCTAAAAGGCCTTATCCTGCAAACGGCTGAATACCTGCAACTTGTGCAGAAATCTGGCTTTGGGGTGCACAGCACCTGATCGAGCTGTTTTTTATTTAGGAAACATGTTGTTCTGCCAGTTCCACCTCGCCAGTGCTGATTCAGTCCTCTACTCTTCTTAGAAAAGCTTCACAAAAATATCTTTTTACACAAACAACATTTTTCAGCATCTCTGTGACCTGCTCAGAACCGAGCACTTCCCAAACTCCGGGCAGAGCCGGGCAGGAGATTCGCAGGGATCTGTCCAGAGCTGTGCCCATCCCTGGAGCACGGGGGATTCGGGCTCCAGGCTCGGCTCTGTCCCTGGAGCTGTGCTCAGGGACGCTGGCTGTCCCCCAGCTGGAGGCGCTGCCAGCTCCCGGTCACTCCGCTGTCCCTCGCTGTCCCTCGCTGTCCCTCGATGTCCCCACCCAGCCGTTTGCTCAGCCTGACAAGTCGGCATCTGATGGAGCCGCTGCCGTTTGGGTCCCTCAGGGATTATCAGATGACTGCAGCAGGTCCCAGCTATTCTCTGCAGCCCAGCATGTTGTTGCTTCATTAAACGCCAAATTGTTACATTAATTCTAACTGCCCTGTAGAGATGTAGCTGTCAGGAATGATTTACTCGCCTCCAGCTGACTCGGAGCCTTTTTCCAGGCTCTGCAGAGGCGCTGGAAGCGGCCAGGGTCTGGGTGGGAGTGGGATGCAGGACTCGTGTCCAGCCAGACACTGGCTCTGCCCTCCCTGGAGAGACAGGGACACTCATCAGACCTCAGTGAAGGAAGAACCAAGGAGCTAAAAACCTGTGGAATTTGCTTTTGCTGAACCGTGGGCAGCTGGTGAGACAAGTTTCCTGTTCACAGGCAGCAGCTTTGCTGGAATATTTACTGAGACCAAATCTCTGGGGCTCTCCCTCATCCTACCCAGCAGCTCTGCCTGTGCTGCAGGAGGAGGAGCTGGAGGTTTTCCTGCCTTGTTCCCGAGGATTGTGATTTGGGCAGGGGGAGGTGAGGTGGGACACGGGGGCAGTGGGGACAGCTTTGCTCAGATGCTCTGGGAGAAGCCACCAGAGGGGACCTGAGGATGAGCTGGCCATGTCCACCTTCCCTGGTCCCTGTGGATGAAGGGTTTCACCTGGCCCACACCCCCAAAAGGGGCACTGAGGTCCCCAAGCTCTGCCCAAGCTCTTGGCCCCCTTTTGTCACCTCCTCCCCCGGATCAGACTGGATAGGAGAGGATGTGTCTGTCCCCTGGGCTCGAGGGATTCTCTTTCATTGGCCTCACACAGGAAATCTGAATAAGAAAAAAATAATCTGCTTCTACTATTTGACATAATAGCTAAACATTTCTGTAGGGAACACAAATTTGGGCACAAAGGTGAATATGCTGTTTTGGGAAAAAAAAAAGAAAAGAAAAGAAAAGAAAAGAAAAGAAAAGAAAAGAAAAGAAAAGAAAAGAAAAGAAAAGAAAAGAAAAGAAAAGAAAAGAAAAGAAAAGAAAAGAAAAGAAAAGAAAAGAAAAGAAAAGAAAAGAAAAGAAAAGAAAAGAAAAGAAAAGAAAAAGAAAAAAGAAAAGAAAAGAAAAGAAAAGAAAAGAAAAGAAAAGAAAAGAAAAGCCAAAAAAACTTAATACAGTAGATTTTCCTCATTGAGAAGACAAAAAATTTCCTGCCTCCCATGCCCCGATGGAAATCAGTGGAGGTTGTAAAGCCACCTGCAAATTGAGCAGTGCAAACCTCCTCTACCTTTCTGTGCCTGGGTTTTACAAGCTGTCAGTCCGTTGCACGGTGTTAGTTTTATTTGCCTCTTTCAAATTGGTTTTCTTTTTTAACGGGGAGAAAGCATTTATATTAATGGAATCCTTCAGCCTCGGCCCTGAAAGGAGAGGCTGAAATGCAATCCCTGAATTTGAGCTCAGGACGCTCGGGGAGCTCTTCTCCCTGCTCAGAGCATCACGAACGCCGGCAACTTCCAGCCCCGTTCTGCTTTTCCGAGCAAAGCACAAAGGCAGGGAGGGAGATTTGCATTTCTTCCTTTCTTAAATTCAGCCATCCCCTGGGAATTCCCCGGGGGAGAGGAGCAACAGCGCCCGTTGTTTACCGGGAGGGAAACGCTGAGAAAAATATTTAGGAAACACAGGTTCAATTACTACAGTTATCAGGCTGGTTTTATACCAACGGAATTATCCTAAAACCGACTGCATTTCTGTCTTTCTGTTGTTGTTTCTTAATTTTTAGGGAATGAGAGTATTTCAAAGTTTTTTTTTCAGGTTTTTTCTATGAAAATATTACGAATATTTGAACTGCCAAAATATTTTGACGCAAAACACCTGCCCAGATTGGGGGAGGGCATTTCTAGACACAGAATTCTCAAAAAATACAAACTTATTTTTTCTCTCAGTGAAGTTCTGCAGTCTGCTTGTTTTAAATCCTGCAGTTTTCTATAAATTTCCATGAATTTCCTTAAGAAATGTCCTTGTGATGTAACCACAGGCTGGCAGCAACAGTTGTCTCTTTATTATTCACTCCTGGAGAAGGAAGGAGAAGCTGCCAAGCCCAGCTCTGGACTCAGGAGCTCAGAACTGAAGGAAGCAAATTTTTCCCTGGGATTTCTCCCGTCCCTGCCATAGCTCTCAGAGTGGATCTCATGTAGAGAAAAGAGGGATTTTCTCTGTTGGGTCAGCAATTCTTCCCTAAAGCAGCGGAGTCTCTCCCTGAGAACAGAATCTGTGACGCCAGCAAGGAAAGGAAGGAGGGAACAATGAGCGTCCTCAACCCTCAAACTGCCCAGCAGTGGCCACGTGTCCCTTAAAAAAGGTGAAGAATAAAAGCCGGGATGTTCCAGGTGTCCCCGCCCGGCACTCGGTGTGTCCCCCGGGGCACGGGGGCTGTGCCAGGCGCTGGCAGAGCCCGCAGGGCACCGCTGTGCCCGCGGGTACCTGGGCATGTCCCAGGGCTGTGCTGCTTCTCTCGTGTGCACATGGAAGATCTCGGTGTAAATATTCCCTGACTTCCCAGGGGAGTGGGAAGTTCAGAGCTCACGTGTGTTAAAAAGTGTCTGTCCTCAGATGGTCAGAGAGCTCAGCACGGCCCTGCACTGTGCTGCCAGCAGCACGGGCACGTGGAGGTGTGTGTCCATCTGGAAATGTATTTACGTGTAAATATATCTATATATATGTATATGCATATATTTGGTCAAACTAACTCCCTCAAAAATTGTTTCCCTTTCTTTCTGATTTCTCTTTGAAATATTTCCTTATCTGTGATTCACCTTCCCGACTTTCTGCAGACAGACAACATCAGACTCTATTTCCTGTTGCTGTATCAGCCACCACCTTTGCCACCAATGCTGAAAAATAACAATGTACTATCAAAAATATGATTAAAGTCAGAGCAATCCTGTTCAGATCTCCCAAGGACTGGCAGCCTCCCATGTCCTCTTTTTTTTTTGTTCCAAAGAATTTCCACATCAGTGGGTTTGCTCCTCTGTTGAAAGGGAATATTTCAACACTTTGTTCAATCATGGCATCAAGTTTTAAGAGCTTCTAGTTTCAGGTTTTTTATTTACTGGTATCGATGTGAATTTAGCAAAAGACTGTTCAAAGTTTAGCTGACAAATTTATTTGTAATCTTGAAGTATTTGATCATCAGAGAGAAAGCGAGATTATAAATAAAAGACACTGGACATCCACATAATCTACAGTTAATTCCATAATTATTTTTTTTTTTACAGATAACAATATACATATTGTCTTGCCTTTCCTCACAATCAGCTTGCACGATATCTGTGGAAATACACAAATGCCTGGAACGTGTCCCCAGGGAAGGGGGTGCTCGCTCCAGCAGTGCCTGGGGAAGGGCTCCTCTTAAACCAGCCCGACCCCCCGAGAAGGTTTTTGGCAACAAGACATCAGGGTGATTTTTGAGACACTTTGCAGTAAAACTGATGCAAAGAAATCTGAAGGAAAAGCGTAAGATCCGCAACCCAGATCCTCCACCAGTGTCCCTGGGTCAAGAAAATCCACCTCTTGACCTCGTGATAAATGTGGAATTAGTTGGTAATAAATACATCTATTCACGGTTTAATGCTTATATGGAAGAGTCAACCTAGCAATCTACAAATTAAGGAGGGGAGAAGCAGAATTAACATATGATTTTCATTTTTACAAAGGAAAAGGGCTGTCAATAAATGATTGGCATATTAAAGAGCATTTCATTTTAGAAAAGTTAATGTAAATTCAAAGTAAAACAAAACATACTGCATTGGTGCGCTTTTAAAAAAATCTGTTGGAAGAACAGAGAAGTTTCCTACCATGGATTTCTGAAGTGATTCACTATGAACAGTTCTCCTATAGAAATATAGACATTGTCACACCTTTCACCGTGGATGAGGATTTTTATTTTCCCTTAAAAATGTTTCTGTGTGGATGGGTGATGGAGCAAGTCCTTGCTTTGGAGAATGCACTGACAACAAAACGTGAAATACCTCATATCAAATCTGTAAAGCACAAGTCTTGGTGTTTGGTAAAGACACAAGAATCAGTTTGGTTTGGATGCTCCAGGTGCCAATGGTCGCAGTGCCAGGGCCTTTGTCCACATCCTCTGCCAGGGTCATCTCCGAAATCCCCTCTGCTCCCTCCGTGTCGTCAGCTCGGCACTCACAGCTCATCCCTCTGTCCTTCCCAAGAGCAGGCGACATTTAACAGCACCGAGTCCTTTCCCTTCCCACTGCCTGGGGGTGGCCCCTGTATCAAAACTGAGCGTGGTCAACCTCATCCAGCCAGGAGGCCGGGCTGGCCGGGAAATCTGGGTACCCCCCGCTGCTGCCAGTGGAGAGGTCGGAGCTCGGTCCATTCCCGGCCAGGACCCTCATGGACTGGGGCACCCCTTGTCCGCTCTGTCCCATGATGGCCAAGCCATTGTCTGGGTAAACCAAGCTGGAGATTAAGGGCTGGTGGCCTGGCAGTGCTGGCAGGGCCGCTGGGGACGGGGGGATGCCGTAGGGGCTGTTGGAGCGCAGGTCGTGGTACTGATCCTGAGCCGGGATCCCGCCGTGATCCAGGGCAAAGCTCCCGTTGGTCCCAGCCTGCCTCCCCAGAGCAGGGGATGCTTCGTTGAGGTTGCTGTAAATCCCATTGGAATGGCTCATTTCAGACATGGAGGGTTCATCTGAAAGGGAAAAGCACTGGTTTTACTGGTGGAGCAATGCTGGAGTGGACTGGTTTTACTGGAAGAGCACTGATCAGCCAGGGACTCCTGCAAGCTCTGGGTATAAATAGATTAAAAAGATGGGAGCTGAGCAGCCACGCTCTTCCACTTGTAATTCCTTATTATTCCCATCCTTGTTGAGAGATCTTCATAGGCAGCCATGGGATTATTTTTTTTTTCTCAGTAAAAACATCTAATACATCTTGGATTTTAAAAATCAGCATGAAAAGTACATATTAAAATATAAGACTGCGATTTAAAAATAATTCTTTAAAGGGGAAGCAAATTCAATGTCTTTCCACTTTTTGTTTCTATTTGGTTTTGAGGTTTATCTTGAATTTTGATATCACTTTTAGGAGCTACCTGAACCAATGCAAGATAAATTCCCCATTGCTCAGGAAAAAGAGATATTAAATTAAGATATTTGTCTGCTCAGGAACAGGCTAATGAAATCACTGAATGTATTTGTATGGCTTAAAAACACTCCTGAAAAACGAGCAATATTTTTTAAGTTCCCAGAAAAAATTGTATTTGTTAGGGGCTTTATGGACAGTGAGAGCTGCTCTGTTGCCTGGGATACAAACCTGTTTGTGGCACTGAGCTCCCAATAACTGTTCAACATTTTTAAGTTATTATTTATAGACTATTCATATTTAATGAGCTGACACACCGCGTGTATAAACAGCCTCGAAAATTAAATAGTTTTTAGGAGCACGGGAGAGGAGCTGAGATGAAAAAGTGTGTGTTTATAAATACATGATCTGTGTAAATATACACAGAGGTTTGCATTTCAGCTTCTCTCTCGTTCCTAAAAATGATACAAAAATTTGGGATGGAGCGCTGGGCTGGAGTTGGGACTGTGTAGAACGTGTCCCTGCAAATTCCAGCCGGCCCAGGGCCTGTCCCTGCGGGTTTGGAGAGTGCAGGATGAGGACCAGAGCTGCTGTTGGTCTGTCCTGGGTCTGTCACCAGAAATCTCGGCCCCAAAAAGGGGACACTCCCTTGCAGGAGCCACCTAACATGCAACAATTTCCTTTTTGCAGCACAGGAAGAGCTCCCACAGGACTGAGGAGTCCTAGTGAGCAACTGCACAAATAAAACTATCCCTAAATAAGACAAAAAAATTGTATATGTGTGTATATATAATCACACTCGTTTTCCCATAGAAATATTCAGTGGTTCTGGGCTTCCCGGTTTTTGTATTTCCAAGAATCCCTTGAAAAGGCCGTGTCTGAGCAGCGGCTCTGACACTGCAGCGCCTGCCCGGGGAGTTCTCCCTGCTCTTCCCGCAGCTTTCGGGCCGGGCCGGAGGCAGAGCGGAGCTTCCCCCGCCGCTCCTCGGCCCCGGCTGCCCCTCGCTCCGCGGCTCCGGTTCCCCCGGTTCCCCCGGGCAGCCGGGACGGTCCCGCCGTGCCTCCCGCGGCTCTGCCCTTCTCCCGCCTCGGCCGCTTGGTTTCACACACTGGTTTATTGCTGAAAAATCTGCCCGCGGCACCGAGGGGGCGAAAACAGCCGGAGCACGGCAGCGGCTCTGCGGGGAGAACACGGCAAAGCCCCGGCTGGGGCTGCGGGGACCGACCTGTGAAGGAAACCTCGGCGTCGCTGTCGGGCCCCTCCTCCTGGATGCTGTCCTTGTCGGACTTGGATGTCCCCCGGGATCGCTTCATGTTCCTGAAGTACTGCCCCCACCGCTGCCTCCCCGCGTCTTTCTTCAGCCTTTTCTCCTTGGCCCTGCGGTTCTGGAACCAGACCTGCGAGCAGGGCACCCCGGGGAGCTCCGTGCCTGCGGGGCCGGGCCCTGCCCGCCGCCCCCGCCCCGGCCCGCCCGGACCCCCTCTCACCTGCACCACCCGCATGTCCAGCCCCGTCTCCGACGAAAGCTGCTCCCGGA
>VZSR01000598.1:2341626-2381685 GCA_013398615.1 Brachypodius melanocephalos
CCCCGGCCGCCCCCCGTCCCTTCCCGTGCCGTCCCCACGCACTTGAAGAAATCTTCCTTGCAGTAGACGCCGTCCCCGCGGCTGAAGCACTTCTCGGCCAGCTGCGTCTGGCAGTCGGAGCATTTCAGGCACTTGCTGTGCCAGTGCCGGTCCAGGACTTTGAGGATGAACCTGTCCACGATGTGCTGGTTGCAGCCGGCGCACAGCGGGATCTCTGCGGGGAGGGAGCTTCCATCAGCCCCGATGGCCCCGGTGGCACCTCCGCCTCCCCGACCGGCCCGGCCCGGCCCGCCGCCCCGGGGCTGCTGCCGACCGACGGCGGATCCGAGGTAACCCGAGGAACAGCACGAAAAAAATCATTTTTCGTTCAAATTCATTGTCGCGGCATCGCGAAGAGCAGCGAACCCCCGGCCCGAGCACACTCCGGGAAAAAATGCCCGGGAGAACCGAGATGAACAGGAAGGGAAGTGATGGAAACGAAATTAACGCCCCAAGCGAGCCGCCGGCAAAGCTGTAATTATCCCAGGCTCTTTTTAATTTCCCCAAACTTCCAAAATCCACCTGCAAACAACGGTGGGGTAGTTCGAATGGGGTGGGGAAAGCAACTATCAAAAATTACTAGAATTGCAATGAAAATAAAAACGCGGCAGTTTTGTCCCGTTCACCTCTAGATACCGACAGAGATTGTACAGAAAATGATAAGGATACAGTTATGGAGAAATAGAGATATAAAAATAAACAGATGCAGCAGATAGAGAACGAAATGTACAGCTATATAGACATAAATATATGAATTTGAGTATATAGGTATAGATAGAGATAAGCAGGTGAAAATATGGATATGAGGTGCATAAATACAGATATATAGATACAAATAGAGGCGGAGAGATGTGTGACACGGCTGTACAGATACAGATGGATACGGACACGAGAGTATTTCTATGTAAAGATAATTATATGTAGAGACATGGAGCTGGATCGCCGTGCACAGCGGTAAGAGGTGGTGGTGACAATCGTTATCCTTAACAATTCACCGCGTCCAAACAAACAACCCCAACAGCGGCAGCGCTGACGGCAGCGGCCCCGGCCGGGACGCAGCTCCAGCACCGGGCACGGTAACACGGCACGGCCCCGGAATGCCCCGGTCCAGCCCGGTCCGCGGCTCTTACGCTGCATTGCGATGCTCGAGCCGCGGCAGCTCCGCTCCCTCAGGTGGGCCGCGGGCTCTGGAGCATCTTCCGCGGGGCGCGGGCGGGCCGGGTGCGGAACCGCCGCTCTGCCCCCGCCGGATGCCCCCAAATCACGGCGGCTGCTTCCCCCCGCTCCGACGGCTGCCACCCCCGCGGCGCCGGGGATTTAATTCGCTAAAGCGGGTTATTTTTAGACGCCGGCCCTCGCCGCCGGTGCCGGTCTGAAGCGCCGGGCAGGGCATGGCGGCGCTCTGTATTTAATCCCCCCGCCCCCGGCACATCCCCTCCCGCCGCCCCTTCCCGGCTGCGCCCGGCGAGAGGGACGCGGCTTCGGGGCTCCCAGAATCGAGCCCCGACGGGGCCGGCGGAGGGCGGGGGTCGCCCCGAGCTCGTTGTGAGCCGCAAACCGGGATTTACCCCCGCTCCGGGCAAAGAACCCCAAGGTTCGCCCCCACCCGGCGGTACGAACCATCCCCGGGGCCGGCCCTCGGCCACGGTGAGCCCCGCCGAGCCCTTCCCGCTGCCTGCCCGGGCCCCGACGGAGCTCAGGACCGCGGGGCCGTGAACGAGGGTCGTGTCCTGCGGGAAAAACGGTGTTTGAGCGTCCTTCGTTCTACCGAGGGCTCGATTTCGGCGGTGTCGCCTGCTCCCTTGGAGAGCACAAGCAGCTCCCGGTTGCCCGGTCAAAAGCTCACGGGGACAGCCACGGAAAGGCGAACTGAGGCGGGACCGGGGGCATCGGCGCGTTCACGGCGGCTGCGGGGCCCCGTGGTCGGTCCCGCTCACGGTAACACCTCTGTCCCCGCACACCGGCGGCGCTTCCGTCCCGGTTCGTCGTTGATTTTTGTTTTTTTAAAGCCCCATCGACCGCTTTCGATGTTGGCGAGAACCGGGACGGCCCCACCCCGGAATCGGACCCGCTGCCCCGAACCTGGCTCGGCCTCCCTCGTTGAGCCCCGGGGCTCCGGCCACATCGAGCAGCTCGGTTCTCCCCGCCCCGACAGGGCTGGCCGCGTTCGTTCAACAGGACAAAAAAATGTTTAAGAGAAGAATTAACGGAGTTTTTCTAAAGTGGGGGGAAAAGCTGCTTGGGAGCCGGGCAGGGGGGCGCGGGCGGTCCCCGCAGTCGAAGGGAACCGTCGGGCAGTGGGAAGTCCCCGTTCCGTCCCTGTCCTCGTTCAGCGAGGAGCGGTGGCACCTCCGGGCCGGGGCCGCTCCCGTGAGCGCGGGGTAGCCGCCGCTTTTCCCTGGAATCGACGGGCACTGGGAGCAGCCCCGGGGCCGGCAGGGAACAGAGGGCAACGAGGGGAGCTCTGATATCGGGGATGAGGCAGGAAAGAGAGAGAGAGCGCGGGATGGAGCAGGACAGAGCCCCCGGTGCCGTCGGGCCGCCCTTCCCCGCAGCCAGCCCCGACCGCGGCTCCGACGAGAACGAGGAACCGGCACGGACGGAGCACGGCCGGGCCCGGGGCTCCCAGAGCAGCCGCCGCTGCCTCCGCAGGGGCACGCGGAGATCTCCGCGCCTTTCCCCCTCACCTGGGCTCCGCGGGAAGGGGCAGAGCTCCGCTGCCTTCTCCGAACCGGCGCGGACTCGCTCCAGCAGCATCGCGGCCTCCGTGGGCGCCGTCCGAAGTGCGCGGGTGGCTGCGGAGGAGTGGCGGAGCGGCGCGGAGGGGCGCGCAGGGAGCGGCGCGGGGCTGGGCGGAGCGGGGGGGCGCGGGGGGCGGGCCGGGGGCGGCACCGGGCCGCAGCTGGGCCGCGGTTCACCGCCGGCCTCTTTAGCATCACAAAAGCGGCGGGAGGGAGCGCTGGCTCCGCCGTCCCACGCGTGGCCGCGCCTGACGCGTGGGCTCGGGCTGCAGCCGCAAAGCGGCACCGGGAGCCCCGCGAACCCCCCGGAGGCCGCACGAAGGGGACCGGGGGAGCTGCCGTCGGGGGGAGCATCCTCCCGGGCCCGGCTGCCCGCCGGCCGCCCCCTCGCCCAGATTTCGTTTGCTCCCCCGACGCCGCCCGTGGGCAGCGGGGAGGTTCTTTCCCCGCCGCTAATTAATGAACGAACGCGGAGAGGTAGCGGCTGTGCGGCCAGCGGCGTGCGGCGGCTGCAGGAGGTTAATTGCTCTAATTAAAGTCGGGGCGGACGCGGACAATGTGTGTGTGTGGAACACGCAGGGATGCGGATGGGGCTGTGAGGGGTTTTTGGGAGCGCGGCTGCCCCGGGGCTGTGCGGGAGGGCAGGTGGGGCCGGGTTGGTACCTGGCTGTGCACACAGGTGTGGGATGCGTGTGCGGTGCCCGCAGCCTGTGCTCGTGTTCTGCTCCGTGGTGTTTCCGCGTGTGCGGAGCCAGAGGGGCTCGGGGGCCGTGTTTGTCTGGGAAGAGCCCCGTGCGTGTGTGCACCGCTTGCCCCAGGCAGCCGGAGCTGATAATTGTGGTTGTTACTGTGAGCCCGTTAATCCCCCGAATCCCTTTACCTCCTGCTCGCAGGGGATTACAAATTAATAAAAGCAGCTTAGGGGCGGGAGTCTCCAAACTCACATATGCTCCTGCCCACGGCAGCACCGGGACTTTCGCCCGCTCTTGGGGGCGGCCGTGGAGCCCCCAGCGAGCCCCCCACCCCGGGGTGCCAGACCACCCTCCCGTCCTGGGGGTCCGAGGGCCGGGTCAGGGCTGTCCCCTGGGATGGTTCACCCGGCCGGGGACAGGCTCCAGTCTGCGGGACAGCTCAGCCCTGTGTGGTTGGGAAATGCAGGGAGAGGCTTTGGGGACCAGGACTGGGGTCCTCAAATAAAGTACCCAGGAATGCCAGGCGGGAGTTGGGGTCCGGGTCCTGCCCGAGTGTGACGGGTACTGCAGTGACACCGGGTGCCACCAGCATGGGGACCCGGCCCTCCCCAGGGCCATGAACATCTTCTGGAGGCAGCTGATGACACACGGTTCCTTTAAAGCTCGGTTTTAAAGTGGATTTTTAGTCTGAGCCTCTGCGGAAGCACTTTAAGCAAACGCGTGTGTGGCACGGGGCAGGGGTGGGGCAGCTATGGGAGGGCAGGAGGGAGGGCAGGGGCTGTGTCCCACTCAGGACCATCAGTAGCACCTGCCAGCCCCGTGGTCTCTCACCCTGTGACATCCAGGACCTTGTGCTGATCCCTCCCTGCACACCCTCCTGTCCCCTCCTGCTCAGGGCGCAGCAGGTACCAGACTTGCCCATGGCCTTCCCCACCTGTGCTTCTGCCATTAATAAAACCCAACCATCAATAAAGCCCAACCCACTCAAACATTTATTTCCTCCTGGTTTATCTTCTCTTCCCGCATTCAGATTCCTGAAAGTCTGGGCTTAAAAACACACCTCCCCAAGATGATGGATCTGGTTTATCATGGACATGAGCTGTCCTGGCGAAAGAGTCCAGCTCAAAACAATTTGCAAACACAGGTAAAGAGCCCAAACACATCCACTTTGCCCAAATGTTTGCAGTTTATTTTAAACAAGCACAATTATTTACAATTTAGTACAAAACAGTCACTTTTCTTTCCAAGAGAGGAATGAGACAGTAAAAATTCAACCCAACCAGAACACACTTGGAAATGTCAAGTTACTGACTTCAAATAAATAGAACATTTAAATTACTGAAATGGTATTATCACTATTTTCAACACCTCATGTGCAACACCACACCTGGGACCTTGGTTCCCATCCAGTTCTGTGCAGGAACAGCAGGATGGAAGCACTGCTGGAAACAGAAAATTAGGAGTTCTCACAAATAACTTCATCAGGTTTCTTCAGCACTTGCAGACTTTTGTCTCTCCTGGCACATTCTACTCCTTTTATTTTAATATTTCCTATTTGAAAACATCCTGAGAGCAAAGAAAGCTCCGCGAATTACAAAGGGCCAAGTGACTGCCCCCCAGCACAGCACGATTGCCACAGGGAAGTGGAATTGCAGGAACCTCTGTGGACAGCACAGCACACAAATAAACCCTCCAAGATCGAGGAGGTGAGGCTTGGAGGCAATTTTTAAACCAGAAACACTTTCCTGGCAGCTTCACCCATCCCCCAGCACAGACTGTATCATTACAGGGACATAAAATGGGATAATTTGTCATTAGAAAGACAGAAAATAAACCCGAGCAAACCAAGATTTACTCAAGTGAATTCAAAGTCAAGAAAACCTTCCCAGATGAGGACATTGAAGTGAAAGCCTTGGGTGGTTCACTGGCAAGAGCAGGAGCACCAACATCCTGATTTTATTAATTTAATACTTTTATATTCTGACGAGACAAAAAAACCCACTGAAGTTTGAGTATTGGTTAATTTTGTTGTATTTGCAGCAGGGTCACAGCAATGTGGAAGTTAAATGTGTGCAGCAAAACCCCCAAACTTTATTTCAAACCCACATTTGCTGGTTTTTAATTGGCAAAATCATCCCTACAAATGTCCAAGGCCTTTTGCTTTCATGTGCAGATGAAAATGAGTAGAATAAGTAAAAGCTTATGAAACCAGGTCTCTGTATTTGTTAGAATTCTGAATTTCAATTTGAGAATGTGCAATACTGACAGTAGGAATTAAATGGCCCAGTTTTCCAGATCCAACATTGCTGTGCTGGGTTAGGTTTTCCTGGTGTTTCCTTGGATTTTCTTTTGAAGCCAAGTGTCCCTTGCTGGTGGGCTGAGAACTCCTGCCCACATCAAACCATCCCAAAGTTACCCGGTTTTCAAAACTCAGTGTGTAATCTCCAGGTTTTCCTCTCAATGAGCCCTGCCCTGGGATCTCTTGCTGGATTCCAGCCCAAACCAACGGGTCCTGGTGAGCCTGGATCCCTCTCCTGCTTACAGGATGTTTGAACATCCAAGCCCAGCTGCTCTAAGGATGGAAATCATAAATTCCTAAAGAGGAATGACCCAGGATGGCTTCTTGTGCCAGAACTCTGGAATTCTGAGGGTCCTCAACAAGCACAGACCCAGCCCCTCTGCAAGAATGTTGGACTAACAGGGTCATGGCAACTGAGATTTCCTCCTCTGGCACATTCACAGCAACCCCAGAAAATTCTTTCTCTATGTGGGTATTATTTTGATTAACTTAAGCTACCAGGGACAGTGAATCTTTGCGGCACAATTTTTTCCTATTGGATGCCGCAGAGACACATCAGAAATATTCAATATTGTGAACAGGCAACATTTGATTATGAAAAAAAACCCTGTGGAGCTTTTGTGCTTTTTTGGTGCCAGGCTTCAAACTTTCTGTGCTGGGGCTTCAGAGGGAAAGCAGAGGAGGACACACCAATGGTATAAATCCATTGGAACTGGCCAGGGACTCCTCATTCCTTCTCGTGTAACAGAAGAGCCAGCAAACATTCAATTAAATTACAAGTTGCAAATGTAGAATTGAAAGGAAAAGCCTTTTTATATAACATAATTAATCTGGAGAACTCACTGCCACGAGAAAACATTGAGGCCAAAACCTATTAGGATTAACTAAAGATTAGGTAATGGATAACTAGAACATGCTCAATTACATTGGATAGGATTATAAACTTCACTATCCAGGATGTGAATTATCCCCCCCAGCCAGGATCACAGCAACCCCTACTCCCAAGGATGATTTTGTCATGTTTTCATGGTTTCTTCTCACTGCTGCTCCAAGGACCCCACACTGACCTGTAGAAGGAACTGCCACATCCCAGAATGGGGCAGCTCTGGGCCTCACCCATTAAGGAGCTGGAAGTACCAAGGGAAGTGTTAATTGCTCTCCTGTGATGGAGAAACCCAACAGGAGAAACTCTGTATTTGCAGATTTTCCAATCTGTTCTGCCATGGTAACAACAAATCTTGTTGTTCTTCACTAAAAACATCGTTTTCCTTTCCTAGCATCCATCAGGATTGGTTTCCACCTGGATGACACCATAATTACTTAACATTTAGAATCAGGCTGCTCATTGTGCCCCAAAACTGTCATCCTAGTGATGACACACACATATCCCTGGCTGGAATGCACCAGAGAATGGATGAATGATTTGAACGTGGAATGCTTCCTACTTTAACTATGTAAATAATATTTCAGAAAGTCACAGAGGTTTAGAATTGATTTAATCAGAAGATTTTTTTTTGTTTCCTGAAAAAAAAAAAATCAGAATTCCTGCTTCTCCCAGTGAAGCAGCCAAGGTACCATTCAGAGGAATTGTTCAGCACTCGGAGAGGTGAAATCAGCTCTGGATGAATTTAAAAAAAAAAAAACAAACCCAACAAAACAACACCTGACTTGAAAATACACAAAACAATATCCAATTTCCTTCTCCAGCAGGCACAGTGGATTGCATAATGCAATGTTTACTCTGGAAATGAGTAAAGGATGTTGGTGGGAAGTCATGGAAAAATCTTAACTGCCAAATGCAACGCTCCCGTGCGAGGACATTGACGTGGCCTTGGGCAAAGCCTGGGGATCTCAAGGCCAGCTCCACCTGTTCAGCTGAACACCTGGGAAATACCTGGGGAAGAGAAGGGTCTGAAACAAGGAATACTGCATATAAAATCCCTGATCATAAATATTAAAGCCGTGTCTGGGACCAAACAGCCACGTACAGCGAGAGCTCCTACACCGAGGAACGGTAATACTTCACTTTCCAGCGCTTGGATCTCATCCGGAAAAAAAAGTACATGATCATTAAAAACAAGGACGATGCCACATAGAGGATGACACACAGACTCATGTCTAGGTTGGAAAATCCAATCCCCAGGAAGGACACAGCCTGCCTGCTCCCTTTGAGGTTCACGGATGCAGCTGCGCTTTTGCCGCTACCTTGGACAGCTCCAGCATTTCCCAGCGGTTTCTCTAAGACCTTGGAGCCTGGAGCTACTGGGTTTTCCTTATCCTGGAGTTTATTTTCTCCATTTCCCCCTGAGTTCTTCAGCAGGTTTTTCTCTTTCACCTCCCTTGTGTCTCCCTGCTCGTTGTCACTGGGGTCAGTCTGGCTCTCGGTGTATTTATAGAGAATATTTTCACTGCCGTAGTGGGACTTCAGGAATTGTAGGACCTGGTCTTCATTCCAGCTGTGCAGTCCTTTAATTTCTTCGTGACATGCAGGACAAATGTCTGGAGTTGGCCACTGAACTTTGGGGAATTTTGGGTCCTCAGTCAAATCACCTAAATGGGAGGAGAAAAATGTAAATAGAAAAAAAAGTCAGGAGGAACGAAGCTGCAGCATCGCTCACTGCCCAGGGAGCATTTCCCACTTTCAGTGAGGTTGGCATAAAAACCCACAGCACAATAATTGAATTAAACAAAGACAATCACAAATTTGGAAGCTTTCTCATCAATTCTGACCCTGAAACATTTCAAAATACAAACACTAAACTACAATTATTTCCCTTTTCTCCCAGTAAAAGCTGCAGCATTTCAATCCCAACCCCAAATCCTGCAATTGCTGCTTTTAGAAGGCAGGGACACAAAACTGCCTGGGCCCTGCAGGGTTAACCTGAATTGTGGTGCAAAACAAACTGCTCTTTTCACTCCTTAATCCCTGTTTTCTGCCTGGTTTGCAAGAGCAGCTCCAAGGCCAGACACTCGGATATTTTCATGTTTCTGTGCTGTGAACCATTCCATCCCAAGCCTGCTTTTCCACAGCTCTGCATCATTACCAGAACAAACTGTTTGCAGTATTTTAAGAGCCATGCTCATGTTTAAGATGTATTTTTTCAGCTAAAACCCAAGTCTTTAAATATGTTTTGAATTAGATCTAATTTTAACATTTCAGATGCTCACAGCTCTGGCCACATTTCTGAGCTGAATGCTGCTGCTGGTCTCACACTTTGCTCTAAAAACCAATATTTTAAAATGTGAGTGGAGATAATATTTATTTTAAAAAATCTTCACCTGGTAAAACGTATAATTTATTGACCTGATTAGTACACTAGCACTTAAAATATTTTAGAAATAATAATTTTGCATTTTATTCTCATTTTATTTTTTTTATTCTTTTTAAAAGCAGGAAACTTCTCCACGATTTTGGGTAAAACAGTGATTCAAAAGACATTTAAAAATATTTTTCTCCTTGATATTTACAAGCAAGAGAGCAAATTTGCTTTTTTTTATCCTAAAGATCACTCAGCAATCAATTTGTTTCAACAGAAAATGCAGAAACAAAACGTGTTACAGCAAGGTTACAAAGAGAAAACTCCCTGTACTTTGTGTTTTCCTGCCAAAGAGGGAAATGCTGTAAATCCTGAGCATTCCAAAGGAACAGGGAATAATTCAATAGGGCAGAGCCATATCCAGCCACCTCCTGACCCCCACCCCAAGGTGTTTTCATTGACCAAACATCATTTCTCACGCAGCACCACAAATACAGATGCAGCTTTTAATGGTGAAAATACATCACTGTCCCACAGAGAAATTTGAGCAAACTGAAAAAGCATAATTTAACATTATTATTTATTCCAGTGTGTTTATACTTCTTACTAAAAGGGTATTTTAGCTGGCTGCTGCATCACCTAAATCAATATCCATGTGAGTTTTCCAATACCTTAATGTTCTAAATAAGTGCATTGCTCCACCACTTAGCAACTCCAAGTCCACAGGAGTTCCCTGTTACAGGAACCAAAATTAGGGGATGTTTTTATTTAACCTCTTCTTATTTACTCCTTTTCTCCTCAAAGAAAGGAGGCAAACTGTTTGTACTCACAGCAATATTTAATTCTTCATAAATCTTGGGAATGCAGCAGGAGCATAATATGAACACAATGTAGCATATTTAAATTGTAACTAACGCTGCATTACCCAGATCCATAACAGCAGACAGGGATTTAGTGCAAAGAGAAACCAATTTTCTTTAGTGCTTTACTTGATACCTCCATAAGAGAATGGATTAAACACAACCAGTGTTTTAACAGCACTTTCAGTCTAACTGAAAACACAGGGAGCTGGAGGGGGCACAGATTTCCTTTATACAGTAATTTTATTTTATTCAGCTGCTGATCTGCCAAGAGTTGAGGTTCTTTTATCCTGAGGAAGCCTCTTGTTCAATTGCCATCATTTCCCCAAAACAAACCAAAGGCAGGTTTTAACCCTAAACTGGCACAGAAAGAAATGTAATTATTTTTTATCCACTGCTATGCAGCTGAATTGCTCCTTTGATTTGTGCTCCAGAAAGAGCCTCACCAAGCAACAGGTGAAATCTCAAAGAAACCAACTCTGGGAATGTTGTTTTTCATTCTCTACCAGCTCTGTCTCAGGAGTTTCTCTCCCCTACCTGCCAGCCTGTTGTTCACCACGTTGTGCTTCTCCCAGAGCCACAGAACAGCCTGGTCCAAGCTTTTCACGGAATCCATGGATTCCTTGGCCATCTCCTCAAAGTGCTGAGCACAAGCCTTGCACCCAAAGAAGTGCTGGATGTATCTCCTCATGACCTGCAGCACAATCTGGGGGTTGTCCTCAAGACCTACAAGACAAGGGACAGGCACAGCTCCAGCAGCAGGAAAGTGAAGTGGGGAAAATCTGAAATAAATCACTTTTATTTTAATCTGAAATAAATCACTTTCGCAATTTAAAGTGGCTGTTTATACCAATAAATACAACACATTCTGTACAATTGTGCTCAAAGTTACCCTGAACACCACAAGCAAACAAAAGTCAAGCTGAAATTCAGCTGAATTTCTCCTTTCAGAGTATCTTAAAATTTGAGGGGAAAACCACACTTAATTAATGAAAATCAGCCATTATATATCATCAGAGAATGTTGTGAAATGGTTAAAATATGCAAAACTTACACTTTCTGTATGTCACAACTCCTGTGGAGTTAGAGACTTCCTCCAAGCTCTTTGCCCAATAACTAAATTAATGTTTCTATTCTGCATTCACCTCTATATTCAGGCCCAGGCACTGAAGTTCTGGTGATTTTGCTACTGAAAAATCAAGAGTGGAACCCCCTCTGGTGGGTCCTGCACAAGGTGCCTGGGAGGGCTGTTTGTTACTCCACAATTCTGAGGAATTAGAGAGCACCACAATCTCATTAAGAGTTATTAATTCCACGGCTTTTTTTGGCAGGCTCCGAATGCACAGAGCAGCTGCTGAGCAACACTTTGGAGAATAAATCAGGAATTCCTCCTAAAATAAACACAAACACGTGGTTCTTTCTGTAACATTCACATTCTCACACCAAAGATAATGCAAAAGAATAATTAATTCAGCAGGAAGATAAAGCCTGCACAGGTTGAGAACTTTGGAGCTTTTTTGTGTCAGCAGGCAGCTCCTTACATCTCTAAGTGCCCTGAAAACCTGATATAATTTGTTGAAATCCTAATGGTTTCATCTCTGTCTCACAGAATTCCTGATTCATGCTTAATTGACCCAGTAAATTATGTCAAAATGTATTTAAAAATGCCCCGTGTGTTACCACGAGCACACACTTGTCAAATTAAACACATTTTATGGTGCAGATTGATCAAATTACAGACTCCTGCTGCTGAACACCACCAGTAATTTACTATTGCTTTGTTTTCTTGGAAAAAAAAATCAACAAAACCTGCTCAAACTATCAGGGCACTCATCTGCTATAGATATGGGAAATTTTATATAAAGACTGTCACCAACACCTTTATTTAGAACAACAACAGGATATTCTTAAACACACAGCGAAAAAAAAGTCTTTAAAGCCCAAAAGAAATCCTAAAAAAACAAACGATTTCTCCTCAGCCATTCAATATCTGTGATTGAACAGACATGTATAAATAAAAGCTATGAGATTAAAGCAGATTAAATTACTGCATTCAAAGAAAGGCTGGGAAATTATTTGGGAAGTTGAAATGAATTTCAGGCAGAATAGTTTTACCATTTATACTGAAATATGTAACACAACGAACACAAGCAGCAAATTATCTCTTTGTGGAGAAACAAGAGATTCATACACAAATTTAATTTCATCTGTTCTCCTGTGCAATGGTAAAATTAATTTTGTGGGGAAATCTGTCAAATTCAGCAATAGATTTAAAAATGACAGATAATTTATTACAAAACCCACAAGCCTGTCTTATTCACACCAACACATCCTGTTACCTAAACCCACATTTCTTGTAATTAGTGTGCTCAGGAAATGATTTCTGCAATGGTTTTACACCCCTTTGGTGTGAGCAGTTCTGTCCTGAGTTCCTTTGGATCCCTCCAGCTACTCCCACTTGCAGGTTCAAATTTCCCCGTTCAGCAGGAAAATGGATCAAATAAAACCCAATAAAATCATTTTATCCAGGGAGTTCACCCAGAGTGCCAGGTCCTCGAGCAGAGGGGACGATCGAGAAAAATACATCTGCTCCAGAAAGAAAACAATTGCAAAATGGCTCATTTTGTTTGTTTTTCTTTTATCAGCCCCCAGATGAATCTTCTATTAACATCTGCCGTGTATCATTGTGTAATCCTCCTTTTCTCTGTCCTCCCAAACTACTGCAATTCAGGGTAACCCTAATCTTTAAAGTGGACAAGAACCATAAAACCCTACCTGTGGTGGGAAGGATTAGGGAGTACATCATGCTTTTTAGTAGATGGGATTTAAACAAGCAATAAGGAGAGGAAAACCTCCCAAGACATAATCCCACAGTCTCAGACTGACCCAATTCTTTCACCATAAGAAGTGATCATCACATATCTGGCCCGATTTACAGCCAGGGTTAACTGTGCCAAAGAGTTCTCAGGTTCTGCAATGTATTTTTAACTTCAGGCTCATGCTTGAAACACACAATTTGAGGTGCAATTTTGTGGAGTTAAATTTTAAGTTTCTTTTTTTTTTCCCCCTTTTTTTTTTTTTTTTAAGACTTAATCAGAACACTTTGGGACTAAAAGGGGAAATTTAAGTTATTGAGGATCCTGCTGAAGCACAAACCCCTCAAACTCACCAGGCAGTGAATGCATTAAATTGAAGAAATTCAATCTATTGCCCCATGAACAACAAACAAAACAAAGAGAGAAATAAAAATCAACAACAGAATGATTTGCTAGCAAAAAACCCCGCCTGTTCTGCAGGAGAATTATTCAGATTTGAAGGGTTTTCATTCGGACTGCAAATAATGCTGGACAAATGCATGGATCTATAATGTGAAATAATAAAATTCTTTTTAACATACAATCAACAACTGGTAAATTAAAAATTTCTGAGTTTTATGATGTCCACATAGAATTCTCATATTCCTTGGAAAAGACATTTAAAAGGCTTTAAATGAAAACGAAATAGAACTGTAACCAAACAAAGCATTGTTCTGGCAAGAAGAGAAACCAAAATTTTAGCATTAGTGATTCTATTTTCATTGGGTGAGGAAAATAGATTTTATAACTATCATGTGTATTAAACAAGAATCATCACCAGAATATTAACACTCAGCTTCACAAGGTGCTGCAAGTCTAAAAATGAGCAATTTTACAAATTTGCTGGCAAAGTAGTAAATCACTGCAGGGAGTAATGACAGGTACATTCAGCTGAAAAAAAAAAAACAAACAAAACAACCAAACCATCCAAACATTCAATATTTAAGAAATAAAATTACAGAAGGATCAGCTAATGGCTGTACATCTTTTACAGCTACTGAACTGTATGATTAAACCTAATTTTCCTCAAATTTCATTCCCAGTGCAACCTCAGCGAACTTGAATAATTTTCATCTCTTTTCAGTGGGCTCAAAATTTCTTTGTTTGAAATTCTATTTTTTTTCCCTTTTTCTGCTTTATTCCTCCCAGCTTTAAGGCCACGCACTTTATTTAGCACATTTCCAAACCTTCCTGCTGCAGCCAAGCTCTGACCCCTGCTGGTGCAGCCCTGCAGCCACTCTCCTCCACAAATGGATTTCCTTGAGGAATTTACACATCAAGAAAAAAAATATTTGCTGCTCACCTGTGTTTATCAAAGCTTTTGGTGTCAGTGCAGCCTGAACAGTGAGGGTATGGAAGAGCTTCCAGAGGGAGCAGCTGTAACCCCTGAGCTCTGGTCTGCTGCCCTGGCAGCCAACCCACTGGACTTTCCTGGGGAGAAATATCCCAGAAATCTGCAAAAAAAAGAGATGTATTTAAGGCATGTGCTGCTCTGTGGCCTAAATCCACCACTGAGTGTGGCAGCACAGTTTGATCCTCCATGGAATTGAGGTGATCCAGGGTAAAAAACAATAAATTACTTTCTGCACTTGTTGTTCATGAATTCGTGCTTCAGGCAAACAAAAATCCTCATGGTCTCAGATATTCTGAAGCATCATCATAAAACTCATCCCTTTTGGACAAGATAAAAACTGTTCAGTCATTGACATCAAACCTACTAAAATCAGTCTGACAGAACACAAAGTAGTTAAACCTGTGAAGGATTTTTTTTTTTTTTAAACACGAGACACAAAAATATTCCTGTGCACTGACAGAGCTCCAGCTTCCCTGGGCACATCCAAAACTCCCCAGTACTCCACAAGGTGTACATGATTTACAGTGTAAAGCCTTAACTGGCTGTAAAATTCAGAATTATTTAGAACAAACTCACTTCTTACTCATTGCACCTGAAATCCAGTCCAAGACTTTCTTTCAGACTTCTCTCTCCTCTTCCTAAAACACACAGGAGGCTTCCAAATTTCAGACAGAATTAGGGAAGAAATTGTCAAGTTCTGTGCAAAGACAACCCTCTCACAGAGCTTTGCCAAAGTGGGAAGTGATTCCAGCAGGGAAATTAAGAGAATTCTTCAGGAATAATGCACATTTCAGTGGGTAAACTTCCCATCACTTAAACTCTGACCCTCGAGAGAATCCTGCTGATAGCAGGCACAGCAAAGTCAGAAATATCCTCTGGGAATCTTGCATCCCTGGGGATGACATTAGGGAACAAGTATTGCTTGCTCATTACAAAACCCAGCCAGGATTGTGCGTTTCAATTCTCTCATTTTCAATTTCTTCGCGTGGATGTGGGTTGTTGTTTGTTTTCCCCACTAATGATTTCACTTTATTTTCATTTTAACCTTCTTATAACTCCATTATGACTGGGGAGGCGGGGGGGAGCAGCAGTAAATGATGTCTTAGATTGATATGGAATCTTATCCTTTCCTAATGCCCTGTTTTCTGCTGGAAGTGGCAACAGCTTACCCGCATTTTGTTGTTGACCAGATCCAGGATAGCATCATAAGGGATTTTGTCTAATGGAAGGCTCACCAGCCACTCCTGCAAGGTCTCTAACAACTTCACCACAGGCTGACGGCCAGGAAAAAGCTGAGAAAAATAAAATAAAATTTAAAAAAAAAAATGGAAGAAAACATTTTCATGCACAAATCTCATTAGCAGCGAGACGCTTTCATAAAAAACATTATCTGAATGTTTTTGCCGTCTGTAAAATGCTTCTTTTTGTCTTCTGACGAGCAATGTAATTACTTGTTCTGCTTTCAGTAAAAAAGGCATCTCCCACCAGCTTTTGCTCCCAAAATTCTACAAGTTTTTTCGTGCAAAATGTTAAAAATGAAGCAGGCAGGAATGCTACAGAAGAACTTGACATTATCTAGGATTTCACATTAAGATAATTCAGTTCAGAACGTTGCTCAAAACAGAGTAAAACACCTCAGCGAAACAGAGAGGTTGAAATCCTTCTCATTTTTGGAAGATCAATCCCAAAAAGTAGTTCTTTATAGTCAGATTTCTGTAAGTTTAGGAGTTGTTATCCAGAAGAACATTTTCCTTTTCATGTGTAAGAGTGTTTTCCAAAGCGACCTGGAATCAGGGACTTCCTTAACTCAGAACTTACAGGAGCCACAGCCTGGCAGGTGAGTGTGAGGAACTTTAAATCAGTGGTCAGGCCATTATTTTACAGCAGAAATGGTATTTTGCTCTAATGAGGGTTGGAATTATTACAGAATTAAGTCAAGTATCTGCCATTCTTTAGAAGCATTCCAGAGGGAGCAGGATTTCAGTCACAAAAATTCCCCAAGGAGGGAATCAGAGACCTCTGTGCTTTTGAATCGACCCTCACTATAAAGAGGAGAAGAATATAAAACATTTTCTAACAGAAACAGCTGGAAATATGAATGAGAGCAGTGAAGAAAGTGTTACATGACCAAAAAAAAAAAAAAGCAAATAAAGGACAGCAACCCCTGGTGGGACAGGGCAGGCACCTAAAAGAGAACATTCCCCATTTATCACCAAAACCAGGGAATCAAATGGCATCAGCTGGCCAGAAGCCATAAGGAAGAACAGAGGATGTTTTAGGGATAATACGATGGAAAGATTACCACCACACTTTCTTAAAGAAATGAGGCCAGCTGGAGATTTCTGACCTCTGATGGCTGCAGGGGGGAGCTGGCTGGGTAAGGAACTGTCTGATTTTCAGATAAACCCAGATATTTGGAAATGGTTCACAGAGGCCTTGTTATTTCCTTAAGAGTTATTAATTCACTTTTAAAAAATGAAATATAGTGTGAGCTCCACAGTGAGTAAAAATAAAGGTATATTGGTCATTTCAGGAAGCTGGCATTACAAAGCAAAATCATTTTCAATTTTTTCAAGTCATATCACATTATTTTACATATATTTTCTTTTCATGCAAATGTAGCACATAAGCATTTTTAAATACACAATTATATTCAATAGCTCAGTTATTTTTGAATACCTATTTAATTAAAATCAGTACCTCAATTCTATTCGAAATTCAGACAGAAACTACTAATATCTCGAAATAGAACAGCATTTGCCAAGTATGCATTAATGAAATCCAAAAATCAAGAATGAAAAACAAAGGTTGGTTTAATCCCACTGAGTTTCAATAGCTACTTATCCTGAAGATCTGATAAATTGACTATATTTACAGTGTTTGTTCAATATGTTGCAGACTACTTAAGCTTTATTTAATTTTGAGCCCCCTAAGGCAAAATTAAATTACATTTTAACCTTATAAGTATATCAGAAGAGCAAACAATACCTCAAAAACAGCCTTTAAATAAACCCACCAAACTCTTTTTTAAGCTACTGAGGATGCACACGCTTAAACGCCGTGCAAGACCTTTTGAGAGACTTATGCCCCACCATAAATTTTCTGCTGGAGCCACTTTATCTTCACAAATAATCAAAGCCCAGAAGTGCCTACCTTGGCAGAGATGGTGACAAAGTCCTTGAAGGTTTTCAGCTCAGCTCCCTCGAGTGCCTTGTGCGTGGCCAGCTCCACCCGGAGCAGGAAATGCAATCCAGACTCAAGGTCAGCCATGTAGAGCCTGGACCTGCAACACAACATCAATCCTGGGCTGCTCTGGCAGCCTCCTGCCACTCCTTTCCTCAACATTCACTCAGAAAATTGATGAGAGGAGGTGTCCTTAAAGCCACCCCACAGTGATTGCACAGTCCTGCCCAGCAGGGACTGCTCGGTCTGAAGCAGAGTTTGGACAACTGAGGCACAACCACGCACGAGAAAGTTCTTTTCATATTTGACTGAAGTTTTTGCCTCCCAGCCAGCTTCACCTTGTAATGAAATTACAGCCCTGGGGTAAGGAAATTGCAGCTTCTCTGCCGGGCTGACCACAAACAGAATCAGGACATGCTCTGAACAACAGGGCAGAGGTGCAAACAAGACTGAAAATGTCAATGTTGGAAAGGAGTGAATTAGAAATCCTCTCCCAAATGCAGCAATTTTACTGCAGCTCCTTCACCTCCGAGGTAAAACACAGCAGCTCTTAAGACAAGAGTTCTGACAGGTACAAGTAAACCATATAAACCAAATAAAACATTTTCAAAGTTCCTTCTCACAACCAAATATCTTCATAACTAAACCCCCTTTGCAAAGTACAAATGCATCAGGCACAGAGCCCCAGCTTTCAGTGCTCTTCAGGCAGTGTGAGACACAGCAATCAAACTGAACAAACAGAATTTCACAGAGTTAACTCTTCTTGTAAGAGTTCAGCAGCACTACTGTTGCTAAAAAAGAGAATTAAAAAGCAATCATTGAAAAAACTGGCTGCTCCCACCTTCTAAGTAACATGCAGGAAAGAACATATTAAAAGACAGAATAATCTATAATCATATATACTACATCTATAATTTAATTTAAGCCACAGACTTATTCTGAATTTAACTCCTTAATTAATAAAGTACTCACTTAAATTATAAAAACCAGCAAAATTCTGCTTCAAGTTCCTTAAATAAAGAGACATCCACATGAATGCAGGAGGTTCTCCAAAAGGATCTTATTTAGGAGATACTTGGAGAGGAGATCCATGTCAACAAGATTTTGCCTTGCTGGAAAGCAGCTCAATTTAACTAAGTTGTTTTGCTAACAGAATGTTCCATATGAAGTATTTTATAATAGTCAGTGAAAGAAGATGACACTAATAGTGTCTATTAAAGGAAAATAAGTATTATATTAAAGCACTCAGTCCCACATCTTTTCCATCTAAAGATGCTGAGGGATTATCTCTCTGCAAAGGCTTTGCATCCTTCTCTCAAAGAGGGAAAGAGGGTGAAGATAAACCTCAGAGGATTTGGGGTGATAAACATCTTTTACAGTGACTTTAGCATTTTCTATTATACTTGCATTTGAGAAGCCCTTTTCAGTGGGCACAGTTTCAGTATTGCACACACAGAGAATTTCCCACAGAAATCTTACAGTCTGGTGTTTTACCATTTATTTTTTCAGGGACACTGATCACTTCTTTCAGGTAGTGGGTGGTAAGTCCTTGGTATTTTCAAGGTAATTGAATATTTCACAACACTTCTGGTAAAAACATCCCTTCCAGAGCAGTGCAGACATTGGTTGCTAAAACCAAAACACCTCAGTAATTTCACCTGTGGATTGTTTGAAAAGCTGCTCACAACTGAACTGAACAGAGTGAAATGAAGTAAAACATAGAACTGCACTAGGATTTTATAAAAAATTACAGCACTGCTTCCCACGTGGCAGGAAAAAGCTGCAGGTAATTTTTAACAACCAAATTTATTAAAATCAAGGGCATCACTTACTTATCAAACTCTTTCCACACCTTGATTTCTGTGCTCTCCTCTTTGTTCTCTGGAGCAGGCAGCTGCAGTGGCAAAAGGAGTTTTTTCCTTACACCTGGCAGTGACTTTAAATATGAAGAAAAGAAAGACCGCAGAGGCTTCAAACTGCAAATGGACAAAGAGAGATCACTTTTAATCTCAGAGTAAAGTGCCCAAAGCAAATAATTGTATTTATAAAATAAGATATTCACTTTGGTTTACATTTTACAGTCCTAGTGCGGCATAGGCTGTTTTGATACAAAGTGAAAAGAAATAATGTTCAATTTATGAATAACAAATCACTTGGATTAGGGGTGTGAAATTCTGTTCAAAATAAGAACAAATAATGATTATCTAAACGTCAGTTCACATTACGTAAGAAATTGGGTTTTTAAAGAACTTTGATGCTTCATTTATTTTTTCCACTTTTATTCCAAAGTTTTTTACCTTTCAGAAATTTCACAGTAATAAATTAAAGCTGTAAATAGGCAAAAGTGGTAAGTAAAAGCAGTATTAGGTCTTTTATTGATAATATTGGGAACACAATTTCAGTCAGTACAATGTATTGATGAGGCGTCAGGACATCAAATCCTGACATTTCTATAAGTTAAGTGAACCTCCCCATAACCCTCTGACAGATAATTACTTACTTGTTAATTAATCCATGGCTGCCATTGGGCTGTATAAGGTAGCAGGAGGGGACTGAGGTGACCCCCAGTTTCTCCAGGAAAGGTTTATCAGAATTCAACGCTCTCCTCACCATGATGTTTTCATACTGGATCAAGTCTAAGATAACCTGGGTAATGAAAGGAAGCCATGAATTATACATTGTTCAAGGAATATTCAATCCTGCAGGACAAGACACATCAAACAGGTGAAGTGCATCATCCTTTAAGGGCATCATGAAACTGTTTGCAGGAAGTGCAGCTGTGGCTGCTCCATGCACACAAACAATTTCACTTAAAGAAGATTTACTCTTCTCTACAAATTATTACCCCATCTTCCTTTTTTTTAATTTTATTTTTCTTGGTCTGTTCTGGTCTTTTCATCCTTCCTTCTTTCCATCAGTGATAACACATGGCCTCCTTTTCTTCAGCAGTATGGGAAGGTTTGCCCATTTTGTCTTGTGTTGTAAACACGAAAACAATGCTATTTTCTGTTTCACTAAACTATTCTATAAAGCTCAAATACTACATAATGCTAGCAAACATTTTTTTTATTCTGAAAGCAGACTCCACTTTGTGTTAATCAGGTGACTCTGTCTTCCCCTCTAACTGTAGGTAATAAAAACAGAGTGTGATAAAAAGCTGAAGAACTTTATAACCTTCACATTTCTTCAGTAATACCCACTTGCATCACCACAGCAGCTTCCAGAGAACAAATACCTGGAAGCAGCCTGATCCCAAAGGGATTCCCACTTCTGGCAGCACAATCTCCTCCACTCATGACACTGGGCCATTTCAGCATCAAATCTAATTAGAAACATTTTGCAGACACTGGATATTTCCACACAGATTATGCTTGAATAATTATCCAGTTTGTTTCCTTCATTGATCCTAGATCTTAGCAGGAAAAGCACCAGTTGTCAGAGCTAACAGCAGGCTCATTAGGTGGGGAAATGATGCCCAATCAAATATTTTATTGGGAAGCAAAACCTAAAGACTTCCACTTCCTCTGAGTTTCTGAACTGGGTAAATAATTTTATGCTCCCATCTTAATTTATATGTGAAGAGAGGGAACTGGAGAATTTAGATGATTACAAACAGTTGGCCAGAAGAATGAGTACTAAAAATGGTTCTCTAGTAGTAACAAAACAATAATGTAGTCTGGCAATATTTTTGTTGTGATCTTTCAAATCTTGAAAGAAAACTGTGCTGAGAATGAAACTGATAAATTAACCTTTTACTAAAATAAGAATGGAAGAAGTTAACACGACATCACATTCTTTTGTAAGCAAGTTCCTGTGTGTGAGTGAACACCACAGCCCTATAAAACCCCTGGGTTTTATGATCCCCCAAACATGTGGGAGGTGCTCTAGTGCTGCAATCAGAGCTGTTGTTTGGCTAAACAAGCTCAGATCCAGCTGGTTTATGGCAACATCCACTCACAGTCACTCTGCCCCTCACAATCCCACCTTACCTCTCTGCCCACGTAGGAGCTGTTGCTCTCAAACACAATGGCTGTGTAGTGGTGGCTGTTCTTGTCAAAAAGAGATGGGAGATCACTGGGCCTTTGAAGAAAAGAAAAGAAAAGCAATTTAGCACAGAATGCAATACACCCACTGGAATTTCCCTTTATAATCTCATAGCAGAACTGGTAGTAAAAAAAATAACCCAAACCTCACTTCATTTTTAATCATCTACAGTTTATTTAGTGAACTGAGTAAACAGCTACATTTGAAAACAAGGAACTTACAGCACTGGATCCAGTGGTGGGCAAGCAGGAGGTCTCACCTCCTGGGAATGGTTCTGGAGGAAGTCAATCATCATCTGACGAACTGTTTGCGGCTCTCGATCTGCTCCTGCTGGGAACAGGTTCCCAAAAAAACACAACCCTTCAGAAAACTGGGAAAAAAATGACTCACATGAAAGTTTGCTGGGCATGTGGGCTTTTTCATGCTTTTCTGGGTCAGGTTTTTGCTTTAAATTCAGACCTAAAACCCAGCATACTATTTGGCTGGAGAAAAGGAACTAAGGATTTAATTGTAGGATTTCATTTTAATGTTGCTGTGAGATCCTATTTAAAAGCTGTCATCCCCAAATTAATAAAACCTCAAGACTTTTCCAAATGTAGCCATCTGCCTGCCTTGCTGATTTTCTCTTCAAATAATGCTTGATTCTCAATGTGAACATTTTCACAGTAGTTGCTGTGGGCAACTTCAGCAGGGTATTAAATACAAATTAAAATCTGCCAAGGTGTATCATTCCTACCAAATGGAGAGGCCAAAAAAAACCCCATGGAACAAGAGGAGGAAATAACTGAAGTGTGAGGATATTTTATGTGCTTTTAAAAAAACACATTAAAAAGCAGAAAATACTTCCAATGCCCAAAAGGTAAAACTAAGGTTCTCTTGTAAAGGAAGGGTTAAAGGTGCAGGTGGTCTCTCCTCTGACCTCTGGCCTTTTAAATGTTCACCCATAGAAAGAGACAACATTACTTTTGTCCCAGACAAACCACCTCAAGCTGTGATCCTGTCAAACCCTGGGATAAGCCTATTTTCAGGGAGTCACCATCTGAATAGGGGCTCTCCCAGCTCAGGATGCCTGGGAAGTGGCTGAGGGATCAAAAGGCACCCGTGTCAGGATTGAGCAAATTGGATCTCGTGCTGATGAGGAGTGTGCTGGAAAAAAAAGGGATTAAAAAAAAACCTAACAAGCCATTTGTGAAAATTAAGAGCTACATAAAAGAAAAAAATAGGAATGTGATCCCTAAGTCTCTTGAAGAAATGTTTTGCCTGACTAAAATTCTGATTAACACCATAGAGTATTTGAAATATTTTGTCTTAAAGAGCTATTTAGTGCCCACCCCATCCCTGTCCAAAGGAATTGACAGGCAAAGGGATTTTGCTTGTTGTGTGACACAGCCCTGGCTGACAGGAAAACTGCTCTGGGAATTTCTTACAGTAAAATGCTCTCACCTTGGTAATTTTCTCCAGTTGTGAAGTGCTTTGTAAACGCTTTGAAGTACTGTGTGGAAAAAAAAAAAAACAAAGACATTTTATCCGACAAAAAAGCCCAGTTTAGGAAAAAAAAGGCTTTCAAGAGTTTTTACTTTTACAGCTCTAACTACAAAACATTTTAATTTATCTGGTCAGGAGATAGTTTTCCCTCCTAGCCTATGAGTTCCAAAATGCTGCTTCTCACCTACCTGAGGGCAAGAGGAAAAATACCTTAATGCATAATTCAGTGGTGTGTATTGATCCTGTACTGCAAACATTAACCCAAACACAAATGAACTGATCACCAAATCAGTGCTACCAACTCTGTGTGTACTTGGAACAATATTCACATTTTCCCAACTCCCTCCAGTGGTTAAACAGGAGATCTAAGGGAGCTTGGCTGCCTTCTGCTACAAAAAATAAAATGGAAAAGATTCAGTGTTTAATAAAGAGGATATCACAATTTACACCTAAAACTTTGAAGAGTAAAATAAAATTAAAATATTGGTTTCATTATCAGGGTAAAAGATCACAAATCCTGTATTGAAATGTCTCCTGCTCCCTCTCCTGTCATCACAAACAGTTTATTCAACCCTCTCCATCCACCACATTCTGCTCATACTTAATAATGTGATTAATACATGACTGAAAAGGTAAAAATTGCATTTAGACTTTAAAATGAACCATGGCAGATACTTTTGGCTAATGTGGCATCCTCTTTAAAAGGCAGTTTAAGCATTTTATTATGAAAAATATTACGAAATTAATCACAAAAATAGTGAAGGATCCATCGGGGTAAATTTTTAATTTTAATTTTACATGCAATCAGCTGTTTTCATGAGGCAATTTCAAGGTGTTCCCTTTACTTTCACACACCAAAACTAAAAACATTATTAATAATCAAAACAGCTGCATCAGCTCTTGCTTTCAGCAAACCTCCCTCAAATTAATCTTTTATCAACTCTGCAGTTTTCTCGGCAAAGCAAAGCAAAACTCCAGCTACAGAACAATGAGTTACAGAGTTTAATTACTACAAAACATGCATCATTTGCCTAAGGCAGGATGTTCTGCCACTTACCCTTAAAGTTGGGTAATAGTGAATCCCATATTCCTTGCACGTCTCATAGTTCCCTTCTTCCCCACAGTCCAGCACTCCAACCCGAATCGCAGATTCCCACTCTACAAACAAAGATATCATTTAATTTTCAGCAGGAGTGACCACAGATCCCAGCTGATGAATTACCTTGCTTCCCATGGAAACCAGCAACAGGACTCTGAGAGATTCCAGTGGCAGAAAAATCCAGCCCTGGGTGCAATAAAATCCATCCCCTCGTGCAATACAATCTACTGATTTTTAAAATAACTAAAAGCTCCCTGTTTTTCTTGGCTGCATCAGTGTTTTCCGTGCACCTAAACAAAAGGAATCCCAGCAACAATGCAGCAGTTCCAGGGGTGAATCCAGGAAGATGAAATCAGGGCCAACCCAACACTTACAAGGAACCGGATTGAATTCCTCAGCTTTTCCCATTAGCTGTGCTCATAAAATAGAGCATGCCGAATGTACATAAGTGAAAAAAAAATTCATCCAACAGTTACTCACCCCCATGGCTGTCAATTACAAACCCATAAATTTGATGCACCTTGTATTAGAGCTTTTTTAACAAGGTGCTTTTTCTCCAACTTAAAATTTTCTGAGAGGCTTCAGAATTGCACACAACCCCCAGCTCATGTAGGGTGTGCTGAAAGCTGTATTTATCCGGCAGTACTGTTCAGAAATACATTAGTTATACCCCCCAAAAATACCTGAGTTTTAACCAGAGTGTTTCTGACTTTCCTTTATAGCAATAACCACGACAGTTCAAGGATTTCCATAAATATGCTTATATAACTTCAATAAAAGCTTTTGACTAACTTACAGCTTTTTCCTTCTCTTTTTGCTGGGAAATTATCTTTTTTGAGCCAGGCTCTGCTGTAACAATCACTTCAAGGAAGAATCACTCCAAGAGAATCCTTAGACAGCTGCTTTTTAAAGCAAAGTTAAATCAAACCAGCCGTGGGCAGAATTTGAAGGTCCCCCACAATTCCCAATAAAATTTAAAAAGCACTAAAATTAAACTTCCTTTTATAGCAAAGAGCATGAAAGCTTCATCAAGTTCAAAAGCTGATGGACAGTTCTGGTCTCTGAAATTTGGCTTGACCTTTACTTGAGTTTGGAGGAGGCTGGGGGCAGCTGATGGAGAGGTTTGTGCTGAACATGCCAAGAGCTGAGCGGGCACCAGGAGAGCCCTCAAACACGCTGGAGCAGATGGGCACCCATTCACAGCAGCACAAAGGACACAACAGCCCGTTTCGTCAAATAAAACGCAAAATACAAAAGGAAAGTTTGGCTTCTGGTTATCTCCTTCATTCAACTTTCCCCACTCCTCCTCCTTTTTCCACCTGTCTGGATCCTCCTCCACGCCATGAATAGGAGCTCTCTGAGCACAATGCAAATAACCCCGCAGAAAAAAAGCAGCCCTACCCCAGCTAAAGGCTCGGGTTAAAGAGCACCAGCTGGGATGTGCTGCTTAGCATTCCTGCTGCTGGAAACGGAGCTTTTCCTTTCCAAGGGATGCCAGAGCGGCTGGAGTGCGCAGCCGACACTCTGCAGTTACTGTGGCGCTGTAGCCTGGGCTGGCTTTTTTCAAAATGCTGATTAATTTTCAATTAGCATTAGTGGTTTTGAAATACTGACTCACAAACGATGGGAAAGAGGCAGATGAGGGATGCATTAACCAACACAATCCGTGTTTATGCTGAACAAGCTCCAGTGAATGACAGGAGTGTGTTGGACAAACCAGAATCCTGCAGGTGGATCAAACCTCCCACGTGAGAAATGCCAGAGCATCGACCTTGAATTACGAGGAATACACTTCCTTTTCATAAGCCTGGGTGTTTTCCATCAGGAAGTTTCAGTCAGGAGGGGCAAAAGGTTCATCACAGGCACCTTTCTCTCACAGCTACTTGAGAGTTGCCTATTTTGACACTTGGCTGTTTCCTGAACCATGACTGCAGCTCCCCACCAAATGTGTTCAGAGAACAATTTCTAGCAGGAAATCACTATTGCTGGATTTGAAACAAAACCTGCTAAATTTGGACAGTTACTCCAAATCCTCAGGAGTGAATTGATTCTCTGTATAATTCACAGGTTGTCCTATGTGGCACTTCCAAGGGTTTGTTACTACACATAACTCCAGCCCGTGGATATTTTGCTGGATAGACTTAGTCATTTTTTAGACAGAAAGAGGATAATTAACTCTAATGGCCACTTTGGCCACTGCTGTAATAAAATGAAATGTGTGATTAGGAAAGTAATCACATTTAAAGCCTGTTCTGAGAGGGAGTATCAAAATAAAAACATAAATTACACAGAAGCAAACACTGGTCCTATTTTTCAGGACTATGTTCTGCTGTGAAGTCTGCAATGGTAGTATTGCCAAGATTTAACAAATGAGAGACAAAATAAAAATCAAGACTATTAGTACAGGCTTTTTTTGGACAAAGCTGTTGCACCAATTTAACTGGATTTTGTCTGGACACCAAATCAGCAAACATAACCCCAGTGATCTAGGAGTTCCCTAATGTAAAATCTGCATCCTCAAGGATATCCTTTAATATCCTAGCAGATGAGTAAATGTTCTTGAAAAAGAAATGTTGAGACAGATTAAGTGGGCAAAATGTTTTTGATTTGGTTTCTTTGATGAAGCTACCAATGAAAAGTGTGACTGTTCTCAGTCTCCTAAAATCCATTCATACAACTTGAAAATGGAAACATTTGGCTGACAAGGAACACCAGAAGCCAATAACATTTGCTAGTTGTGCCAATGTCCACAAACATTCAAAATCCACTTTCTAAATGGAAAGTTTTCATAAAAACTCGATGGATTAAAGGAGAGAAAGGCCTTTAATTGATTGCAGTGATACAAGTGCGTAACAGCATCTGCAGTTACCATGTCTGCAGATGAGAAAGAAAATATGTATTTGAAAAAGTCTTTACAAGTTACAAAGGTGCTGTAATCCTACGTAAATCCCTGTTTTATTTTGACCAAAGCTCTGGCCAGTTTGAGCTCTTCATGTCCTCCACTGCTGTGCTCAAAGACCTCCTTGTTACTTCAAAGAAGGAAAAGATCTAATATTATTTTGGCCACAAGCAGATTAAAGCAGCAGAGAAAATGTTACATAAAGTTATGCAAATTAAACACAAAAAAAGTTAGTGGTTTATAAACAAACCCCTCATGCAAATAACGAGCATTTGAAGTGCTCTGAAAACTATGATTGCTCTGTGTTACTCTGCTTTTGAGTTTTTGCTCATCAATCACAATTCCTCAGAGAGTGGACCTATTTTAGGGTGGGTTTCCATTTCCATAGATCTAAATGTACACCAAATACTGCACCTACATTTCATGTGAGTTGTTAATGCTTCTCAGAGTGTCACAGAACAGCCAGAGCTCTTCAAAGTGAAATCATGAGTGCATTAAAACTGCTGTATCCATCTTGGAAATGTCTCCTGAGTGAAATTCCAGAGTTCAGTCTAAACAAACTTTGGGTACACAGGGACACTTACACGCAAACCCACAGCTGGACTGCGGTGTGCGGGCAAGGTGATGTTTTGTCCCTGGATTCCTCCAAAACCTTTAATTTGGAGGTGTGCTTCCACTATGCACCCCTTGCTGTGTCCCACGTGCTATTTTGGCTGTGTGGCACCACCTGAGCAGGGGATGAAGGTGATGCTCACACACCAAGGCACAACCAGAGCAGCAGAGGAAGGTGATGCTCACACACCAAAGCATCACCAGCGCAGGGGATGAAGGTGATGTTCACACACTGAGGCAGAAGCAGAGCAGGGGATGAAGGTGATGCTCACACACTGAGGCACAAGCAGAGCAGGGGATGAAGGTGATGCTCACACACTGAGGCACAAGCAGAGCAGGGGATGAAGGTGATGCTCGCATACCAAAGCACGGCCAGAGCAGAGGATGAAGGTGATGCTCACACACCAAAGCACGGGATGAAGGTGATGCTCGCATACCAAAGCACCGCCAGAGCAGAGGATGAAGGTGATGCTCACACACCAAGGCACCGCGGCTCACGCAACCCCCGGCCACACGTGGCATGGCCCACAGGTGACACCGTGACCGAGGCCCCGCGGTCCCCCAGCCCAGCGCCCCTCGGGGCACCGCGAGGCACCGCCGCGGCCCTGCGCCGGCTCCGGGTACCGCGGGAGGCCGCGAAAGGCCGCGGGACAGCGGCCGGGCCGGCGGGGCCGTGTGCCGTGACCCGGTCCGAGCCTCACCTTTGACGTCCCCCGCCAGCGCTCGCCAGGTGGGCGCGAAGGCGACGCAGTGGCCGCAGGACGAGCTGTAGAACTGCACCACCCAGGCGGCCGAGGAGTTGAGCAGCGCCGGCCGCACGGAGCCGGCCGTCAGCACGGTCAGCGGGTCGTGCCCGGGCCGGTACAGCCGCGCCGTGGCGGCGGCCACCAGCAGCACCAGGAGCAGCGCCGGGAACAGCACCGGGAGCAGCACCGGGAGCGGGAGCAGCGCCCGCCGGCCCCCGCCCGCCGCCGCCATGTTGGGACGCGCGGAGAGGGGCGGGGCGGGGCCGCGCCATAGCAACGCGCCGGCCATGGCGGCCCGGCCTGAGGGCGGTGGTGATGCCCGGAGGGGAGCGGCGTCTGTCCCGCGGCCCTCAGGGGAACGGCGACTGTCCCGTGTTCTGGGAGGAGCCGGGATTATCCGTGTTCCTGAGGGGACCGTCCTGTGTCCTCTGAGGGGATCAGGAGCCGTCCCGTGTCCCCTGAGGGGAGCGGGGATTGCCCGTGTCCCTACGGGGCTGTCCGTGTCCCTCAAGGAGACCCTCCGGTGTCTCTGAGGGGAGCAAGGACTCTCCGTGTCGCCTGAGCGTTGCAAAATACGGAATATATATAAATTTTTATTTATAAAAGAATGTTCTGTGATGTTTGGTTCGATCCGTGAAACGGAGAGCAGCCAACAAGCTGCAAGTGATAGAAAAACGCTCATCGCTCGTGTGGGCACGCACAGGAAGAGGATGCTCAGTCTCCCTCACCGCAGATATTCCAGAGCCATCGGGACACAATCCTGTGCCCGGTGCTCTGGGATAACCCTACTGGACCAGGGACCACTGTGGTCCCTTCCAGTCTTACCCATTCTGGCCTTCTTTGAGATCCCTCGGTGGCCAAATTTATGTGGCAATTGGTGTAGAAAGAGACGTTTTAACTTCACGAATCTTCTCGCTGAGCAGAGATGAAAGCAGGGCAGCCTTTGGGTCGAGAGCTCTTTCATCCCAAAGTACCTCTCTCGGCAGGGAAGAGCCATCTCTCCTCAAACTGAAGCTCCGATAAAAGGCTGTGTGTAGGCAGCTTGATAGGAGCTCTATCCTTTCCATAAATTCAGGAAGTGCACTAGTAATGGATTTTAGCACCTTTTATAGCTCTAGTCCAGTATGGAACTCTCATTTCTAAATACGGGCTCAAGAATTTTCATTACATTAATGAGAAGCAGAAACCCAACAGTGTTCCCAGAGAAAGGTTTCAGAGGAGTTTAAAACTCAGATAATGAAAGACTGAGATCTCTGACAAGATAATTCTTGCTTCTGTTGCTCACAAACACTTAATCCTTGAAGAACAAGTAGGAAACAAAGGGGTTTAAATTCTTACTTTAGGCCCATCAGGGGAGTTCAGGGTTTGAATTTAATTTATCATTGTTTGTGGCCAGCAACCCACAAAGAGTACAAGAGTAAAATTCTGCTACTTTTGCCTTTTTCTGACCCTTTCTTTTATTTTACCATTAAATCTAGAGTGGTTCAGACACATATCTTTTGGTCCATATCCACAGCTACAACCTAAATGTTTTCTCATATCACATACCAGCCTTGGCATGTTCTGTCTCTATTTTTCCTGGGTACAACAAGCAACAAAATAAATGGTTACAATAGCAGAGCCCAACAGCTTCCAAGAATTGAAAAACCTTGTAGCAGCTGCTAATTAGGATTTTAAAAAATCTGCAGTGCATAAGATATTTTAGAGCACATTTTATTCAAAAGAATTGTTAAATGTATGAAGATGAAAGAGATGGATTACAGGAGAATTAAATGTAGGGTTTAACTGAGAAATAATCATTTTCTATGAAAGATAATGACTCCTCTTGAGGCTAGTATCAAGATTTATTGACCCAGGAGGTTAATATTGATCAAACCCAAGGCAAACAAAATATTAGACCTTGAAGGAGAGTAATCTTGATATTGAAGCCTTGCCACTGAGTGAACAGGTCAATATATCTGGGTGCCAGAATCTCAGGTTTTGAACACAGAATGGTGGGGGATATTAAACGTGTCTGACATGGTCTGTGTACACACTTTTTATTCTCATCAGCAGGAGGTAACTTTATAGCTGTGTCCTTCCCTGCAGAGTACCGTGTGAGGGTTCAGGCTTCACTCACAACCCTCATTGCAAATCTGATGGGTCTCTGCCTCAGGTGTAACATAAGGCTGAAATCAAACAAGTCCTTCAGCTATTTATTCATCTCTAAGCACTATTTTTAATGGATTTCATTCCAAACACAAGGATCCTGCTACTGCAAAACCAGAATGAGAATCAACTGAAAAACCAGAGTGCTGCAATTTATGGATTTGTCATTGTATCCAACACTCTAAGTTCCAGGAGAAAAAAAAATTGAGTTAAATTCTGCTATAAACTGGCAACAAGAAAACAAGTAACTCATGTGGATTAACTAATCAATGAGGATAAAGTCAGAGACAAGGAAATGTACCACTAGAGACATGAAAATAGTTTATAGGATAAGATCAGCAGTTAAGGCACTGAGGGCAGAAGATGCCTTTTTATTTCTGTTCATATGGCAACAAGCAGGAGAGGGTTTAATGTGCCCAGCAAAACAAAACAAAAGTGCACCCATTCACTGCTGAGAAGAGCCATGTGTACAAGATAATCTGTAATTCTAATTGATTTCAGTGAAAATAAATCAACAAAATAAGCCATGTATATAATATTTTATTCAGAAAACAAGTGCAAAAACAATTAAGCCAAGAGTATTTAAAAATACAAACATAAAATGTCTTTCTATCCCCCCAACCAGATTTTAAGTATTTTTAAATCTTAAGTTTATACATAATTTATCTTTATTGATCCTGATCTTAATTTTATTTGAAAGGCACTCTGCATGAATAGGATTGGAAAAAAATCTGATCTCTTTACAAGCAATTAGTCAACAATGAACAGTTTCTGAATTCTAGTAAGAAATATTTGCCCAGTATTTATTTTTAAAAGAACTAACAAAAATTTGATTCTCAATACAAAATGGGTGGGACCACAGCAAATAGCATAGTGAAAAATTACCATGCCGAGGAAATGCTTCTATTTCCTTGTCAAAATCTTGATTTTTTTTTCCAGTTTTGCCAATACAAAAGGAGTATTGATTTCCTTCCTTTTGTCTATTAAAGTTCATTCTCAGCACCCCACATTTGGATGTTGTAAAAATTCAATGAGCTCCTGTGAATTGCATGATAAATAACCCAATTGCAGGCACATATCTAATTGTTAGGAATTTAAGGTGCTGATAGAAAAGTCTCCAATTTAAAGTGCATCACATCATTTGCATAAAATTACAGATATTTAACCTGAATGTCTGACTCCAGGTCCTGCCATTCCCTGAGCCACCTCTCTGAAGGCTCCTTCTAACCAGTTCCACTGTGTATTAAAAGACAAAAGATGATGCACAGTCACCTTTAAAACAGGCTTTTTTCAGATAAATCTGATTTAGAACTCTGATTGTATCAAGGATCAAACTCTCAAATATGGCTTCAGTCATCCTCATCTTCACTGTTAATTCATCATCACCATAGGAAGTCCACTGAGATTCTTCTTTGTGAAGCTCCTGGATCTAAAATATAGCATGGAAATGAATTTTTACTTCAGAAATAAGAGCTTCACAAAAGTACTGAGACACTGCATCTAATCCAACAACTTTGCATCTGCATCATTAATTTTTTTAAATTTAAACCACTCACAAGAACTGGAAATACTGGATTATTAATTCCATTTTAAAAAGGCAGTAATTTGAAGTTCTGAAGTTAATTTAAATAGATGTCATTCTCACAAAAGGATGAGAATTTCTAGTTTAAATCTAGAGGAAATAAACAAATTCCCATTGGAAATTCTGCTTACCAGAATAAGGTCCACTCTGTCTCTCTTACAGTTTCCATACTTGGTCATATTTAGGAATTTTCTTTTCATTTCTAAGTCATTCTTTTCCAGGTGCATTATTTTAATAATTTCACCCTGAACAAACGTCTACAAAATAAAGAAGGCTGAAAAGAACTCTCCTCATAAGAATTCTGGTGCTGTGAAGGTTCCACGTGGGTTACAGGTGCCAGTGTGAAGATCCAGCTTTAAGTCCAGAAACATCCCACGGTTTAGGGGACTGATCTACAGGTAGCTGGTCAATACTGGCCAACCAACACATTTTAATCATAATATTACTTTAGAAGTTACTCACAAAATAGTCATGATTAGGAGAGTTTAAAGGCCCATTCCCATTCTTAACTCCATACATGTGGAATATTTTGACTCATCAGCTCAGTCTGTATTTGTTCAGGCATTTCTTCTCCCATCACCTCAGTTACACTGCCATAATCCTCACAAATTTCACATTTCCTTTTGCCACTGCAATCTCTACTCTTTTCACTCTTGTCCCTGTGCTTTACATTTTTAGAACATACCTTGACATCACTGACATCCGTCCTTCTGCAAAGGTGCCTGGAACCGTGAGATCCCACATTTTTTTCCATCCATGGGAACGTATGTGGCTTTGCAGTCACTTGGTATTCCGCACACAGCAACTCACGGCTCAAATCAAATATAACCTGTAACAAACTCAGCAGGACACTGAAGTCAGGAGAGCTGGATTCCAGTCCCCAGCTTTCCATGGAACTTGGCTTTTCCTGAACAGACCCAAACCAGACACTGGGTCAGGTGTCCAAGGTCTTATGGTGGAACTCTGGCAAAACTTTGGATTGTCTGCAAGGACATTTATTCTACTGGAATTATTCTGCAGCAAATTGCAAAATACTCCTGGTAGTACCTTTTTGTGTCCCTTTAGTTATATTTAGTGTTAGCACCTGGAATAATATTAAATATTAGCTAATATGATTCAGCCTCCAGAACACTACAAAAATTAACTACGTATTAGTGCTTTAAAAATACCTGATTATACATTCTCTTGCTTTCTGCTTCCAAATCTTTCCCTGGGAGATCATTACATTCCAAGTACTTTGGCACGTTGATGTTCCTGAAATTTGAATTTATGTTCTCTGGGGTCCATAATTCTTCCACAGCATATGCAGATAAACTTTTAACGTAAGAACTGTTATGTGGTATCACAAGAGGAACTTCCACAGTTTTCTTCCAAGGAGCTGAGTGCCACTGGTCTGATTTGTAAAAATACTGCTTTTGTGTCTGCCTCACCAGCGGGTTTTGGTCAGAATTAGGCTGATCAAAATCTTCAGAGCTTCCAAAAACACCAGCATCGAGGATTTTTAAAAGGAGCTTCAAGAGAGAAAAAGAAAAGACAGATGATATATTCCATATTTTCAGAGGTATTGAGATGATTGCCAACTGACCAAGGTTACACTAAAAACCATCTTATTCATGAGTCCAAAGAAAGGCTTACTGATGTATTGTTAAAAAACACCAAACCTACTTTAACTGTATTTGCCAGAATTCAGAATCAGAATTACCGTTCTGGAGTTCCATAAAAATTTTTGACATTTAGCAACATTTTTGTTCTAAATGTGGAACTGCTCTCCCCACCACCACCCTCAAAGCAATTTTCTCCCAGCCAGGAGTCAGGCAGATGAGCTGACAAGTGTCCAGGTCTGCTCTGAAGTTAATAAAAATTGACATTTATACAGATTGATCCGTTTTGACAACTGACAAATTCCAATAAAGAAGTCACATTTTCTTTGTTTGGACCACACACGTGCTATCCAACGGATACGGGATAATTCCTTAAATAAGGATGGGTCACATGAAGTGAGCAATCTGGTTCCTAACATTGATATCATTTTGTGGATGGTGAGAAACTGGGTCATGCAAATTCTTGCCTCTATAGACCCAGCTTCAGGGCCAGCACTTGAAATAAAAACTTTCTCACTGTACTTACAGGCAAAGTGGTTGGAGAAGTCTCTGGAGATAAATGAAGTACCTTGTCTGCTTTTGATCTGTGTTTTCTTTTAATCTTCTTATATTCTTTAACTGCATCATCTATAAATTTAGTTACGATTCTGTCTGTTACTGTGTGACAACCATGAATGCAAAGTGTATCAAAACCACCCAGTAAAACATCAGAAACATTTGCTGATGGTTCAGATAAGGCAGCAACTGATTTTTCTTTGAGGAGAAATGGTTTCTGATTGTCTTCTTGCCTTAGGTCTTTGCCATAATTCATCATGTCTTTTTCAAAGGCACTTTTATATTTGTGTTGAGATGTTTCAGAAAATGCAATTAAAATGTCAAACAGAAGTTTTTTACTGAGTTCACTTGCAATATCATCAGCAAGTTTAATTCTTTTCTGATCCTCTACCAAGCAACAAATATTTTTGCCTGTGTTTACCTCATCTGTCTTGCTTTTCTTTGGAAGAGCATCTGCAAATATAATTTGTTTTATTTGTGTCAGTTCTGTTTTTTCTTTATCTGATCTCGGGCACATTAAGTTCTTTTGACAGAGGAATTCATTACAGTTACACTGGTTGGAATGGGGAAACTTTTGCTCTTTTCCAGACAGCAAGGCTCTGTGTAACCCAGACTGCTTTTCTTTCACTTCAGAACCTCCTGCACTGTTTGTGTCTACTGCTTTCTCCTCTGCAAACCCCACTCTGCAAATATTCAGAAGATGATGAGCAGAGTCTCCTTTGAGGGAGTCATCATCATCATGGAAGGAGTCAGAGTCTTCATTCCCCTTGTAGCTGGAACTATTTTTGTTAACCCCCAACCCCAACAGGTGTGAAATCTCATCAGGTCTGACAAAGACCCCACAGTGCTGAGCACACTCAAAATACTTCATCCCTTCACAAGTCCCAGCATTGTCACCTTCAGCTTTGTCCAGTGCAACACCAGCCCAGTGGCCACTGCCAAAATGAGTCTGGCCTTTGAACATCAGAGTTCCAGGCTGGCTCTGCCTTACCAACACTCTGTCCCCAATTTCAAATGATGATAATGGGTCATCACTGCCCTCCTCAGTGCTTTCATACATTTTGCATTGTTCCATTGGGAATTCAGGACTTTTACTTCCATCAGAACAATCTGTATTTGACACGGGCAGAAACTCCAAATGCTGCAAGGGCATCTCCTGTTCTCCATACTGGTTTTCTGATAAACAGCTGGGAAGAGCTGTAAATGTAGATTGTTCTGAGAGACGACCATCCTGTGTTGAAAAACCACCACTTGTCCCTGTACTGAGCAGGGGAAATTCTTCAGTCACAGTGTTATCAGGTAATGGGGGTAATGCATCCATTTCCAGTGATATATCTTCATCCATGCCCTGACTAGGCTCTGAGCCTGTCACTTGTTCCAGTGGAGATGGGAAATCATCCGTGCTGGAGGCAAGATCGCCATTTTTCATTGCATCTGCACCTAAAGGGGGAGGAGGAAGAGCTTCACTTGGAAATGACAAATCCTTTTTGTTAGAGGATGGCAAGTCAGCACTTCCAGAGGACAATACTTCATCCACAGGGCACAGCATTTCCAACAAGTCATCCTCATCAGTTGGAGGGAGACCCTTATCACTACTGGAGGTTGCATCAATGCATGAAGGGCTGGCAGCTGCATCATTCCCCAGTGTTGGGATCTCCTGAGAACAGGGGTTTTTTCTTCTGCAGCTTTGTGTGGCACCAAGGTATGGCTCATCCACTCCCCCAGAAGGGTTTTCAGACTGGGAGGAATGTGTTGACTCCATTCTGGAGGCATTTGCTTGGTCTGCTGGAATGAAAGAAAGCAGGTGATCAGTGCAGACACAGTCCAATGCATCTCCCGGGTATTTCTGGGTGAGGGATGAAGTCTCAGCTCTGTCATCTTCAGGCAGCTCACGTTCGTGGTGTTTGTCACTAGGTGATGTTTTCCTTATTGCTATTGGCACCTCTTCTGAGAGATTAGCAAACACATCACCACTGTCACAGACAAATTCTTCTGGGACACTGACATCTGTGTCCTCTTCGTGTTGCAGCTCTAATTCTGGGTCTGAAATGGAACTTTTCGAGATGTTGATCCAAACTGCAGACACTTTCTGAAATTCTGAATGAGAAGAGTCTGATTTGGCACTTTCACATTCCAAAAAGTTGTTTAACTTGGACGATGATTCAGTGGAAGTTAATCCTTCAGAAAATGCTTTTAAATTTAGTTCATCAGAAGCTTCATGAGAAATATGGTCCAAATGCTTCAAACATTGACAGGCATCCACCTGATGAATCTCAGAAGGGACAAGCACTTCCACTTCTTTAACTGGAACATTTTAAAGAATTTTTTTTTTAAAAAATCAGGATTTAAACAAAATATTTTATAGGAGAGCTTGCTGATAGATCACTTAGGATAGACAAATCTCTCTTGCTCCTCACTATGATATCTAGGAGTAAATTAGGAGTTGGACTTTATGATCTTTTTGGGTCCCTTCCAAATCAGGGTATTCTATGATTCTATAAAATGCAGAAAGATGGTTCATTAGAAAAATGACAGAAATAGGAAATATTACCACCATATATAAATATTTCTATTACAGCGATTATGCACACCCAGAACTATGGAAATGAGATAACTGACTCATATATAAACAGTTTAATTTTTACCTGTCCTACTGAGAGTAAGAAATATGAACTGAGGATAAAACCTGGAAACAAAAATAACTCCAGCATGTCCTGTCCAAGTCTATCTTCAACTGATCTATGTTCTTTTAAAAAGAACAGTCTTAAATTCTTGAAAAACTCTATCAAAAGAGAGCAAATTGTTAATGACACAAGCAGATTAAGTTATGATTTTGTTCTGGGGAAGCAGTATAATCATATCTCTTAATAAACCTCTGAGAGATCCCCACCATCTTGGCCAGCAATGATTTATACATTGGCTATAGCAGGCAAGACACTTTGGTAATAAATAAGATTGTCTCTCTTTCTGTCTGGATTAAAATTTGATTGGAGTAGTTGAAACAGATTGGACATAATAGCATTAAATATGATTGACCTGTTCCTTCAAGAGTATTTTCTGCCTGAACCAGGCATAAGTTACACCAAGTAGGAAGCATCTCCAAGCTTTTCACTGGGTACTTTCTGCCACATGGATTAACATCTGCATTATCTTTAGGATCAGGGTTTGAAAGAAGTGCCTCTTCCTCCAGCACAGATTCCTAGAATGTAAATATTTAGAAGACAGAGTTAATGTCTTAAGGAAAAAGTGCACATAACCAACACACTTATTTTGACTTCCTAAGTGCCAAACAAATCTTGTGCCAGTCCTATTTTAAGGCAAATATAATCTGAGACATCCTTTCTTTAGGCATTAATGGAATTCCAGAGGAGATCCTTACCAGAAATCCACACTTCTGGCATTTTCTTGTAATGAGTGTGGCTATAGGTTCCATTCCAGCTGGATTTGTAGGTTCCAGAGGTAAGAAAACATTATCATGAGCATTAGGGAACTGATCCAAACCTGGGAACTCCTCCACCCATTTCTGGTGTTGTACCAGTGACTCCTTGTCCTCAGTAGAAAAGCTGTAAAGAGTTAGACATGGAATGTTTTGTTCCTAATCAGTGTAAAATATGAATATACCCATGCAGGTGGGTAACTAGCATAATCACCACACTGCACTCCTACACAGGACAAAGCTCTATGGACAATCAGCCAGAATTTGGGTGCATTTGAGTTCCACCAGCCCCTGACTGCTCCAGACTGACACCAATATTCACTGTTCTCCTATCAGCAGCCTTGTCAGTAATAAGAAGTGAAAGCACAGCCAAGAAACCTTTTAAAGATTTCTCTGACTTGTAATCAATAACACCATGAATTATAGATCAGTTCCATGCAGGGATTTATTTGAAAGCCTTCCCCTGTGGGGACTTAAGTAAATGCACAAACCTGACTCACCACCCTGCTAAAGCTCTGGGTAACACTGAATGAAAGGGGTTTTTAATCCACATAGATAAATATCTGTCTTTAACAGCTTTTTCTCTTCCTGAAGCAAACTAGGTTTTTCTTCTGAGCAGTGTGGATGCTCTGGGGTTCTCATTCACACTGCTCAGCTCCTCCAGCCCAGCAGGAAGCAGAGAAGGGTGCAGGGGATACAGCTCCTGGGGAACAGCAGAATGGGGATTTCTCAGTCTGACTAAACACCTCAATTATATCTCACTGTAGGATTTTACATGACACCTCTGTACTTCAGTTTAAGCTTAAAATTTAGCTCTGTGTATTACAAAATCCTTCTGTGGTTAAACCCTTGGTGAAGCACAGACCAGCTCTGAGGGGCTGAGTGATACAGAGGCTCAGAGCCAGAGGGTGACAAAGGAGGGAATTTCACCAATTAAATCAATACATCCCCACTCATTCCATATGGGTATTGTGAAGCCTAATTAATATATAGTTGCAAAGTGGTTTGGGTTTGTAGTTAAAAGCCACCATGAAAACATGAACTATCATTAGCAGTTGTGTGGCATCATTAAAGGTGCCCTGAGGAACTCGCCATTTAGGAACAGAATGATAAGCAGTGGTCTTGATTTATCAACTGCTTGAACACAGAAGTTTTAAAATTTTATCATCATAAACTTCCTCCCTGGAGTATCCAAAGCTCACACAATTATCTAGGAGATACCTATCTCCATCTTCCCCATGGATTTGGTCCTACCTTCAGCAATCACTGAGAAAGGTTTTACTTGCCCCTCATATTTCTTGCTCTTTTTATGCTTTAGCTGGACACAACTGTCTTTGCTCCCTGACTTCATAGCTTCCTGCTTCCCAGCCAAACTGTGCAGCTTTTCCTGGAGTTGTGCTGTTGAGTGCTTCATCATTAAGACTTTTCTCTGCTGCTTTAATAAAAGCTTCCTTTCTTGATGAGCTGCCCTGTGGATGTTTTGCAGGTGCTGGATTTCTGCCTGCACAAAGCAGAGAAAGAAAGGAACATAACAGAGTGAAGATAACAAAGAGCTATACTTAAAAATATGTATAATGTTTCTTAATATAGGGTACTTTTCAATCCTAAAATACCCTGGAAATGCAATATGTAGGCTTTTTCTTTTTTTATGAAAAAATTTGCAGTTTTATTTTTCAACAGGGGTTTCACCTGTGAAAACCGATGGCAGGTAAAGGGATGTTTTGATGGGGTGTGAAGTGGTGAGACCTTTACAAATGAATTGTCTTCAGATCATTCAGAACTGCAGGGTGCTTGTGGTTTGCACAAGGAATTCCTTTACATAAGGAGCGGGACAGAAATTTTCCGACTACCAAGTGTAACTACAAACCCTGCATAGTGGAATAACTGAGACTATAAAATTACCTGTCAGATTAATTTAATGTATTTCAACATCACAAGCATAAATCAGTGGAAACCTATATTATATGACCTGTTTGTTATGGCATAAATAGAAAAATCCACAATAACAGTGAGGCAGCAGAAGAGAGAGGAAAAAAAGATGTTTTCTTTTATCCAAGATTTACAGACTGCTGACTTTGGCACAAAACCCACCTCACTGTGGGTATGGAGGAAACATGCAGAATAATGGATGCAAAGTGATTATTTGTTTTTTAAACACAAACCCCACTTGCCCCAGCAACTCCACACATCCCTGTGGATATGAGATGAATCCCAGCTCCTCTCACTGCAGCATTACCTGCTCCCATTTCAGCTCCATCAGGATTTTGTGCTGCTTTGCTGCCATGGCAGACACTCCAGCACTCTCCTGCAGGTTTTCCAGAACACTGGAGATCACAAGGATGAGAATCAGAGTCAGATCATTAAATGCCTTGAATTGATGGATGGGATGGGAGCAAAGCTACTCTCAAAGCAGCTGTAGGCATGGAAGGCTCTGCAGAAAGTTCTGATGGGTTTAGAAGACATCTCACCACCCTGAGCTGTTGTGCCTGGATCTTTTCTGAAGCTACTGAAGTCTCCTGAGAACTAGGGTGTTCCTCACAGTGTCTCGTCCTGGTCAGTGCTAAAGGAACAC
>VZSR01000598.1:2381785-2398525 GCA_013398615.1 Brachypodius melanocephalos
TGAGGGACACCTGAGGGCTCCTCAGCCCTGTTGGTGCCTCACATCACCACAGAGGAGGCTGCAATAGAAGCTCAACTCTACTCTGGAGACACCAAAACCATGCAGGCTCCTTTCTGCTCCTCATGCCTCACTCAGTACGTGCTTTTTAAGAAGATTTTACATTCATTGTGTTCCCCTGAAAGGAGGAAAAGCAGTCCGGCCGAACAGGCCTCCAGCGGTGGTGCCCCTGTGCCCCTCACCGTCTCCGACGGCCCAGCCAGGCCAGCTCGGCCCTGGCCCTGTCCCGCAGAGCCTTTCTCCGGTACTGCAGGAGCACCGCCTGCTGCCGAGCCCGCAGCTCCTCTCCCCTCAGGCACTGCTCCACCACGGCCAGGCTGGAACCACGGAAGGTGCTGGAACCTCCAAAGTGAGGAATGGCTGCGCTCCACTGGGGACAGAGCAAAGTATCGGTGTCATCAGGTGAACTAAAACCAAAAAAACCCAACCAACTCAGAGAAAGAACCCCTCAGACTGTTTTGAAAGCTGGTATTACCTGGCTGTCAGAGCTGGCCTGGTTGCTGCTCTCTCCAGAGTTGTTCCAGGTCTCTCTGTAGGGCAGATTCACCCATGGTGACAACAGATTCGAGGTGTGGTAGCTGTGCTGTGACTGCCTGTGGTCTGCTGGCAGAGATCCCAAGTTAATGTCACCAAAAATAAAATCTTAAGGGAAAAAAGAGACCCAGGAAACAACTCCCCCAGTATAAGTTAACATCTATTCCAGAACTCAAGGTGCCTTTGGCAAATATTTGTCAGCCAGGCCTGTGCACTGCCCTCACCAAGAGCCAGGAAAGCCATCCCACAACTGTTCACCTCCAGGAGCAAGGTATGGACATCAACCTCCCTTACAAGTGAAATCATAGTAAATAGGTAAAAATTTTAAGAGGGGCCCATCAATAAGGTAAATAACTCTCAGCTCCCAACATGATTGTCTTAGAAGGGTCAGGAGTACAATGAAAGATGGCCACAGTTTATATATGCACAATGGACATAAATATTTAGGTCAAAGTTTTTGAAGTTAGTTAGAAAATTGTGTTTCAGGCCAGGTTGAATGGGGCATTTTCCCAATATCACTAAATCCTTTGGCTTCATGTTCACCTCCTTGGAGCACTGAGCAATATGAATCTCCTCCTCCTAGTGGCTTTCTTTCTCCCAATATTTTGGGATCCACTGGGCTGGGATCTCTTTCTATCTTCAATGCAGAGTGTCTCAGTGAACCCATCTCTTGATTACTGAAGGTAAGAAAAAGGAAATATTTTCTTATTGCAGTCAGAGATATTATCTCAATTCCTTGCTTTCACAGCCAAGTCCTCTGTGGAGATTGAATCTTTTCAAACCAGAATGCTGCTCGTTTTTATGTGGTACTGAATTTTTACCTGTGCAAAGGTGCCTTTCTCATAATGGCATCCATAAGACCCTGGAAGCAATTCTCAAGTCTTTATGCCACTTTAAATGAACATTTAAAAAGTGCATATACAGTATTCTAATTTACATCAAGGGTATGATAGTAAAGGAAAATGAAGAAAATTACACTTTTCACACAAATTTCAGAGGGATTTCTACTTTTTTAAAAGTGTAAGACCTCCCACAACATTGGAAAGGTTTTAATACTGCAACTTGTGCATAAATCAGAGTTAAAAAAAGACTATATAGCAATTACTTTAGTGCCCCAAAATATGAATATAGTCAAACCACAGGCCAAATCCTTGGGATGCCTCACTGTATCCTCCCTCCTGTACCTGCCAGCAGCAAGGTCACCTTCCAGCCAGTGTCCCCTGCGTGTCTGCTCTGTGTGGTAGGGTCCTGTCACAGGAGGATCACTGCCTTTGGCATTCCTGCTGTCCTGCACACACAGAAATTTTCACACACCTCAGTGACCTAGTTGAAAAGCAAAACATTTAACCCTTTTTTCCTTCTCCTCATTGGAAAGCCCCTGGTTGTAGATAATGCTTTTCCTATGCCAACAATTCCTAAAGAGTTGATTAATTAATGGGCTGGGAGAAAACCCTGTGGGAATATGAGGGTAAAGTGGAAGAGCAGCTCACAGATTGCTGAGTATTTAGAACTGCTCTCATGAGAGCTGAGGCCTAGAGGTGTTAACCCAGGATCTAAAATCTTAACTTACCTCTGAACTGAGCTGCAGCAGGTCCCTCCAAAACCTGTGGCTTTCCTCAACCTCTTGCTTTGCTTTCTCCCTCAGCACCATAAGCTGATGTTTCTGCTGGAGCCGTGTTAGGAAGTGACACATTATAAATGTTATCTTTAACCGGGTGACACAACACCTGAGAGCTGAGGGGCAAAGGGCAGGACAGGAGCTGCACAGCCAGCTGCCACCACATCCTGCTGCTTTGGCTGCAGCACAGCAACACCTTCTCACCCATCAGAGCTATACTCAGGTCTCCAAACAGCAATTTAGGGCTGGCACCTCACTTTTATAGTCCATGGGGTTTATAAACCTGACTGAGATCAGCTGGTGCCAACTGATCATGGCCTAAGCACACCTGAATCAGGGATAGGGAGCACCTTTCCATCAGGAACAGCTGAACTGGAATTCTCTTTTCTCGTTACACAGGTTTCCCACTGACCTTCAGTTTGTGAGCCAGTAGTAAGGAGGTTTGCCTCAAAATGTCCAGGTGGCTCCTGTGTTTGTCTTCCAGCTCTGTGCCACCAAAATCTCCCTCACCTGCAGAAGTTTAGGGGATCATCACAAGGGGAATGTGCACATTGTTCCAACTGCATTTTCCTTTGGAATCCTCCCTGGGCCTATTTTTGGAAGCCTCCCAAACCTGACATCTGCCTTTATTCCTGAAATAACTTCTCTGCATACATTTACTACTTCTACCATAACTATAGAAGGAAAATGTCAGTACCTACATCCTGTCAAGAACTGTGTCAGCATAAAGTCCTGGCAGGATTTGAGGGTCTATGCCAGGAGAGAGGAATGAGGAACAATTCCTGTTCTAAGCCTGAATTTCAGAGTGTGGGTTATTGTCACTCTTGGTCCCTCTGCTCCTTTGCTGCACCAACAGGATCAGAGCCACTGGGTACAAAAGAAAAACTTCCCAACCTTGAGACAAGATTTCCCAAATGACAAAAGGTCACTTATTTAGGAACTCGAGCAGCATCCTGCATGACCCCTCCATCTGTATTGGGATGCAGGCTGGTTCCTCTCTCTTTTGTCACAGGGGCACACAAACCCCTGGAAAAAGGCTTTCATTTTAAAGTGGGGAAGTTTTCCCTCTTGCTCCAGGTGCACTTTTTTCCACTGTTTCTTCCTTATTGCACCACGCCTGCCTGTGTGTGACAATGCAGCTGATATTATGTTTACCAGCAAGATGTTCTTGGCTGCTCGAGCTTCTCAGATGAATTGCTCAGCTTATGCAAACAGGTTTTGTGTTTATTCTGTGCTCTGCCACTGTCACAGCAACCAGAATCATAAAAGAATTGAAGTGTGGGTCATAAATAGAAATAGGTTTGACTTGAAAACTTGAGATAAAATCTCTGTCTCTATCCAGGTCACCTGAATCCAAATTACCCCATGGTGCAGGATAAGCCTATGACATGCAGGGTTTGTTTTTGCTTTACAGACTGAAGGGTCTGTAACACAGGAGGAGCAGAGATGTGGGCTTGTTTGCATACCAGGATGAGTTTTGTGTTTATGTGGGTGTGAGGGAAATAAAATATTAAATCTTGAAGCCTGGTGCAGATTTTCTATCAGAATGCTCTGCTCTGTTTTTATAAACAGCTTGATTGCAGATTTCACTTTCCTCCTACAGTGGTACTATACAAGGCTTCTCTTAACCCTCTCCTTTTCAGAGTCAACAGACTGGATGGGAATCTCATCCTTTATTTTGGTAATGGGCCTTTCCTGGTTTTGGAGGGTGGTTTGAAAAGGCAAAATCATACTAAATTATCTAGACCTGCCAAATTAAGAGTTCATCTTTTTAGAAAGAATTTTTGTTTTAGCCAGTCTTTCTAATTTTGAGGACTGAGTCAGACTCTTTAATGCTGATATTTAACTAGAGATGATTTTGTGCAATGACCTATTTAGGAAAATGGAGTGGATAAAAAAAGAGCTGGGTTTTGTACATGGAAGTTTTATTAGTGGTTTTAAGCAATGCAATAGAAAAAAAGACAAGTGAACAATTCTTCACTTTCAAAATCTCCTTCAATACTAACAAATAAGGTCATTCTATAAGAAAAGTTACAGGCTATATTTATTGATGCTAAATTGTCTGAATAGCTTTTAATATTAATATCTGGGCCAATCAGAAATATGATAATCTATTATATATATATTATATATATATAATTTAAAACCTGACAAATGTTTTCAATTTGTGCCTCAAAGTGAACAATGCTCTTGTTCTTCTGACCAAAGCCCAACCAGTGGTATTGACCTCAAAGTGATTAAAAAGTTTGCTCAGATCTCTTTTCCCTCCTTTTGAATGTAATTTTCCTAATTGTGGCTATTTCCAGATGCATTTCTTGTGTTGCAACATCCTGCATTAAGGAAAATACCATCTGGCTAAACTTCATGTCCTTTTAGGTGATGATGAATGGCATTTACTGCCTACCCAGATAGCTTCGATGTGCATACACTCAGCCTTGTGAAAAAAAAATGCTATTTATTAAATCACTTTCCGCTGCACCTGCAGAATCTCAGCAAAGCCCTGTAGAATCTCCCTGACATATAATTAAAAAAGCCAGGCTAAAAGTCTCATTTTTCTAATCACTTGAAGCAAGTCAGAAGCATTTACTGCTGCTTTACTCAAGGACAGCTTTTTCTCTTTCTGCACATGTCAGCAATCACGCCAACCCAGTTATTATAAAAAGACATACTTGCAACTTTAGCTGTAAGCACGACTTTGTCTGCATTATTGCCTGGAGGTGTGGGAAAATGGGGTGTAAAAAGTCCTGAAATTCTGCAGATCCAGAAGGAATTGCTGCACTTGCCCCCATTCATGCAGTCCTTCCCCTCTCAAAAATCACCGTGTTAGCTCAATTGCTTTATTATTTCAGGATGCTCTCCAGGTAAGGTGAAAAATCACCCAGATTTCAGCACTCTCTGTGCAGGAAAGGAGCTGCAGTGATGCCAGGTAAAAGGGGAGGAGGAAAAGAGGTTTGGTAACTGCTGATCACAGGTGAGAAACACAGCAGGTCCTTCTCTCCTCTCTAAACACGTCTGGTATCCCGCTTGTCACTGAAGAGCGGCTGCTTACCAAACAAGGGGATTAATGTGGCCTGTGCTGCTCCTGTGCTCTGCATGTTTTGTGTTTATATCTAAATCCTCTGGTGTGGAGGGCTGGCCTGAGTTCAGCTCCCAGCAGATGTTGCAGCACATGGCAGTGCCTCACCCTGCTGCTGCCCCTGCTCACACAGAGCTGCAGGACAGCTCTTGGCTCAGGATAGCAACAGAGCTGGGCCTGAACCTGCACCTCACCAGAATCCTGAATTTCTGTGGAATGGTCCTTCTGTTCCTCATCAATTATTCTAAACTCTCTCAGCCAATGACAGCATCATTGCAGACAACTCTAGAGGTGCTGAAGGCAGGGCTGGAGCTCACTGGAGCTGTGGGAAATACAAAATACAGCCCAGGGTTTGGGAGGGAACATGAAGAGATGCCTTAGCTCAACACTCCCCATCAGGGCACAATTAGCTGAAGCCATGCTGATACATTTCTGTGCTTATTCCACTAATTTAATAATTTCTCCCTCTTCTAGAAGCAAGAAGGCAGCTCCCTCTAGTGATACAAGAAAATATGTCAGTCAGCAGTTTAGGGGAAAGATGGTACATATAAATATATTTTCCTTGTAGTTCAGTTTAAAATTAATTTCAAGAACAATGGGAAACATTCCATTTGCTTTCCTAATGCAAATTATTTTAAAGCAGTAGCCATGATTAAGCATCAACATTTAGAAAATACTTCTTTAACAATTAGTTTCAGGTTAAATGCTGTTACAATTAGTTTCAGCTTAAATGCTGTTAACTCTCAAATAAAAAGAAAAAAAAAAAAAAAAGAAGAAGTCTGGTCTGATGAAATGAGATTTCTGGCTCATTCAGTCCAGTCTGGCTCAAAAGCCATTTCCTAGACTGTAGGAAGGGGCACAGGTAAAATATTGGAGTTTTAAAATATCGTATTGTTCTCTTATTTAGTAGAAATATAGAAATTTGGATACTGTGGGCTGTATTCAGAGGACATGCTGGAGTAGCAAGGAAGGTACAGCTCATCTCCTCAGCTCCTTTTGGGAGAGCCCTGGTGGTTTGGCAGGAATGACAGAAAGATTTTACATAGTGATGTAGAATGCAAAACCCTTCCTTATCAGCCCAATGGTTATACCAAGTTTTTTGCCTAAACTGATGAGAAATTAATGTAAGTGCAAGGTGAATACTTTCCAATGCTATCTGTGGAGACAATTTTTGTTCATGACCTTATAGGACTTGCAATTCTGGATTTTATACTGGCTGTGTTTAAAAAGAAAATCCAACAATTCAGGACAAGTTCACTTTCTTTCCCCAAGTAGTAAAACATTTTGTGAGTATCTTCTCTCTGTTTTAGATATTTGAAATGAAACTTGTTATTTTACCAAGTGTGTTTACTACAGAAAATCTTGCTTTGGCACAGCAGTGGGTGGTCGAGTGATGTGTGTCCCTCTGAAAGGTAAATATGTGCATTTGGGGGCAGTTGTAGAATTACACCTCATTATGTTGCGTGTGCACGGTGACTTCTGTGTCCCGTGAAAGGACAGAGCCAACTGCTGGGCGATGCCTCCCAGCAGACAATGCAGCCTCGGGTCTGAATGCCCCGTCCCTGCTCGGGGTGATGACAGAGCCACTTGTGACCCATATTTCAAACCCACTTTTGTGTTGAGCACGACACTTCTGTGCCTCCTGTGCGGCAGCGTGGCCGTGCTGGGAGTGCGGCTTCCCGATCCAGCCTTGGGCTGGCAGCTCCTGTATATGTTCAGGGAAGGGAAAGGTTTCTCCTGGCAGAGACACGAGGCAGCAGCTCCTATTGTTGCTGTGGTGAATAGTTGGGCCTTGCAGGATTGGGGCCCTCAGTTATTAATAGTAAATAAATAGGTTGTCGGATAAAACACTTCAGACAACGGCCTTGCTGCCCAATCGTCTGAGATGCCCTCCTGGTCCCTCGGGGGGGAGGGAGAAGCACAGTAAACAATGCTGGCTTCCCCACCACCCCAAAATCCAATATGATGTATAAAATGTTGTGAGGAAAACAATGAAGAATCCTTAATAAGAGCAAAGGCTTTTTGTAAGTACCCTCTTTGAGGAAAGGTTATCTGATCTTGTTCTTTTGTCTCAGAAAAGCCCTTAAAACAATGCACCATCTGCTCCTGTTTGGTGGGAGCAGGCAGAGATCTCTTCAGACAGAGCGGTCTGCACGCTACGGGTCGGCTTTTAACCCTTTCGGCCACAAACTTTCCCTTGTTTCCGTGCAAACCTTTGCTCCGGACAGAAGTGGCCATGCCCTACACCCCTGGCCAGCCCCGAGCACCCTGCAGCACATCCCTCCATGCCCCCTGCACCTTGCCCATGTCCTGTGCCTTGATGTCTCTTGCTGTCCAAGCAGGACGATATCCCACACTGCTCATTATGAAGAGTTAATTGTAAGGCTCCTGGAGACCTTCAGATGAAGCTGTGAGGTGCTGGAAATGTCTCTGAGCTAAATGGGGTTTGTTCACCTATAGCTGTCACTGTGAGCTGAATTCACACCTGTGACAGCGCAGCAGGGAGAAGGCAAAGAGCTTCTATTGCATTTTAAACAATTTTAGTCATAATTCCATATAATCTCTTAGATCGTGCATGAATGTTGAGAGGACATTTTTTCATGCACCCCTTTTTCCCCTTCTGGAAATCTGGAAGAGAACCAGACTTTTGTTACTTCCCCTCACCCCAGAAGATTTTTCAGCCCTAGCCAGAATCATCAGCAAGAATTCTGTTGCAATGAGGATCTGTTCATTATATTGCCACAGCACAAGAAATATTTTGGGAGGGCACTGAGTGACCCTCTGGGAGATGCCACCTTACCCAAGTCAGTGCTCAGAGTGGCAGAGGGCTGGAAGCTCAGGCTGTCCCAGATCCTCAGGCTCTCTCCAGGAGATGGATTGGCCATTTCCTCCTGGTTCTGAACTTTCAAAACAGTCTCACATCCACATTGATCCCTCCGTGCCGTGAGTTCTCCCTGCGGGCTGTGTCAAGGTAAAAACAACAACGATTATTAAATTTTTGAGATGTATATAAAGCAATCTTTTGAATTTAAAAAACAAAAGGTTATTTCATTTAAGCAGAACTATTAGATTTTGTCAAATGGAAACAAAAAGCTCCCTGAGAAGTCATACCTGGCAATGAACAAAATCTCCTGTCTCGTACCTTGATGTTGTCAGGAAAGCTAACCCTCATTTTTACCTACTCTAATTACTGCTCTGAAAGAACTGGGTATTTTTCAACCTGGTGGCAAATACAAACAACCACCTTGCAGTGTGGAAGCTTAATTTATGAGAGTGCATTGTACAACCCGTGCCATTGTCGGGACTTGGTTGCACAATCCACTCTGAACCTTGGCAAAGAAATCTGTTTAGAAACACAAAGTCCTGAACTCTGTTCCAGTGTTTCTGGGACTTGTGCTGAGCATGGCTTTGGGCCAGCTAAGATCTGGGAGTGATGCATATTTCAAAATACAATTAATTATTCAAAACAATGTCAGCACCAAGTCCCACAGACAAAGCCCTCAGCTAACTGATTTTACTTTGTTTTGGTCTGGAACTATCTGAACTTAACTAAAAAGATTAAGAAAGAAGGTGTGAAAATGGGCATTTATTGATCAAGCCTAAGCTGAACCACACGCAGGGACACTGAGACACTGGAATGGTGACAGATGTTTTCTTTTTTATACGGAAAAATGAATGTGGAAATTTTTTTTTCCCGTCGGCAATCAGCTTAGGGAAATCTTATTTCATTTTTCTCGTTAATAAGCTTTTCTTTGTTTTTCATGACCTAGAAACTGCTAAAACGATTAGTACAGCTTGCACTAACGTGTCTTGGACGTAGTCTTCAAAAAGTGGGAGCAAAGGTGGATGAGAGAGGAAGACCAGAGGAAACAGGGATTTCTTACAAAGCAGTTCTAATATTCATTGGTTAAATGTGCTGAGTTTTGTCTTTGCTATTGTGTTGTGATGGTTTTTTAGGCACTGTTTTCTCTGGCTCTTGGGAAATGCCTCCTCTGTCTGGGGAGACTGATACCAAGGTTTGTGTCCTGAGAAGGGCATCAGTGGAAATCAATGAAATTCTACAGAAAAGACTGGTTTTCCGCAGGAGTAGCCAGCAATGCCTGCCCTCCAGACACAGCCAGCTCTGCATAAACCACCCCAAGTCCCAGATGAGGCTCTTTGGGTTTTCACTAAAGAGAAAGCATTGTTGAGTCCACAGGAGGAGGTAGAGCCGTGCTCCAACAGGTGACTCTCCAGCCACCACCCTCTGTCCCAACCCCTGAAGCCCCCCAGAGCACTTTCAAATCTGAACTTACAGCAAAAAAGAGACGATTTTTTTGACTCTCGAGAATGTAGCCACTTATAGAGGCAACAGAAACAAAGTAAGAGGGAATTGCCCACACATTTTCTGGCGGTTTGGAGAATTCCCATCAGTGAGTCATTTGCATCAGCAACAAATCTCTGCCAGCCGCCCCTGCGGACGGGGGAGCAGCCGAGCATGAAATGGGAACATTTCTTATGGAAACAGGCACCTGCAGGATTTCGTGCATGAACACGAGCTGCTCTTTTCAGAGCTATAATTAAACATGTAAACAGCAAACTGTGCTGTCGAAACTGGCTGTGGAGAAGGTCATGCTCAAGAGCGCTGGGTTTGGAGCGCTGGATGTTTTGTATTTGTGAATGAGGCCGGCACATTGTCAGTTTTAACAGGTGGCTTTGTTCGGATGAGCTACTGGAGAGAGAGAACTTGCTCTATTGTAGCCAAATGTGGACTCCTAACTCCTCAGCAGTGGAAGTCAGAGCACAGACCCAACTCAGCTGCTTTTACCATCACATTTTCTAACCCAGCTTTAGTTACATCAATGAGAGCTCTATAGAAACAGGTTTACAAGACCAAGAACACAGCAGCGACCCCCTCCTGTTAGCACAGCCTGTGAAGTTTTTTGTGCAAGTTAAGAGACAGGCTCCCCTCACTGCCTGCTGACACTCCCCACAGAGATTCATGCACTCAAAGTGCAAATGTTCCTGGAGCAGGAGAAATTATGGCCCTGCAAAGTTCCTCAGTCACCTCCTTAGAGCACACTGGTGCTCCTTTATCTGGTGGCTTTCTGTCTGGTTTGATCTGTAGTGAATCAGTTGATACCAGATCAACTTCAGGAATAACTTGATCACGAGAGCTTCACTCTGTGTGCCAAAGGACTCAGACACTTTTTCTTCCTGTGAGTGTGCAGACTTCAGGAGAAGTGCAAAATCAGACTCTAGATTATATACAAATAAAAGCTGAGGACAAAAGACAGGCTTTTACTCTGAGCCTTTGTATTAATTACGTACTTTATCAGTAGGAAGGGTTAGGTTATAGAAGCCTCGTATAGTACCACTGTAGGAGGAATGTGAAATCTGCAATCAAGCTGTTTATAAAAACATGGGGTGGTCTTTCCTTTATATTGCCCCCTCACTGTCACTGCTGCTGCATCACAGGGAGCCCTCAGCCCACCAGGAGATGAGCCTGGAGTAATTCACAATACAGCCACACTTTCCACTTCTAATCTCTAAATACAGCCATATTTTATCTGCAAGTAGCTCTCCTCATCTTTTGAAGCAGCACTTGCAGGAGGGTTGTGATTTATTGTTTGAGAGGTTTTATTGGTGTTTTTTTCGGTGATGCTCTGAGGACTTTTTGACTGCTTTGCTTTCTCAGTAATTGCATTGTTCAGCAGATCGGTGCAATCTGTCTTATTTCTCCTTGGTTTGATGCTTGTGCCTTACAGCTGGGGGGCTGTTCCCGTTGGACCCAGGGGGTCCTGCACCTACCACCGTTCTTGGGAATTGGGGAGGTGCCAGGACAAGCGTGATGGAGCCCATGGCTGCTGGGCTGTGCTCCCCAAGGAGCAGCACAGACACAGCTCTGACTCTCTCCACTGCACACTCTGAGTGCCCGCTGCTCATGTTTTATACATTTGCCATCTTCTGTGACAGAACAGCCATAATCCTTGCAACGGATCTCTCAGAGCAGAAATCAACCCAACCTTTGTGAGTGTGGTAGTTGTGCACAAAGAACAGAGGTGTAACTCTTGGTAATTGCAGTAATTACTCCTCATAACTTTGGTAAGCTCATCTGTGTTGACTTAGCTCTCCAAATTCCTTTTTCCTCCTGTTTACTTTGCACTGAAAAGCTGTAAAAAATCTTCTTTAAAAGAACGCTGGGCCGAGGTACTCGCTCCGTCCCGCTCCGCGCCCGCGGCTGCGGCGCCCTCCGGTGGCGAGAGAGCGTCACGGCAGCGCGGCCGGGATCCACCGGAGCCGGGATCCACCGGGGCCGGGATCCACCGGGGCCGGGATCCACCGGAGCCGGGATCCAACCACCAGAGCCGGAATTCACCCACCAGAGCCGAGATCCACCGACCGGGGCAGGGATCCACCAGCTGGAGCCGGGGATCCACTGATACTGGGATCCATTGCTCTCGGGGAGAGCACTGCTCCCGGGAAGCCACAGAACCCGGGATCCACTGACCAGACCCGGGATCCACCGCTCCCAGGAGATCCAGCCAGCCCGGGGATCCACCGCTTCTGAGAACCCACCAAACCCAGGATCCACCGACTGCTCCCAGGGATCTGCCGCTCCCAGGAATCCACCAGCCCCAGGGAACTCACCACCCCCCCTGTTTAAGTCTTTGTAGCACATTTAGCAGAGAATAAAATATTCAGCTTTGTTTACCTTCTAGTGAGGAATCTGTGAGCTGGAGAGGCTGGGCTGATTATTGGCTTTTCAGGCCATAGACTTATGTCCACTTTGGAGCCCTTAGTCACAGAGAAACCTTTTTAAAAGACAAATGAAGACATTTAATAAATATGCTCTTTGTAGAAATGAAATGGCCCAAACTTTGGCATCTATTCACTGCCTACTTACGTGTGAGCACTTCAATACATCCCTTCTTATCCACAGGTTTTAAACTATGTGGGCTTAGGTTTATAATTCTTTTACTTCTGGGAAAGCCTAGGCACCAGAAGGTGACATGTCCAAAATTGGTGGCAAAACCACAGACAAAATTGTGAGATATTGTTTCACACATACAAGGAGAGGGAAGAAAAGTAAAATCTAGGAGAGCCACTGCTCAGAGATTTTCCTGGGCACAACATTTCCAATAAATAGCTGAGGGGAGATGAATCTTAACCCCTGCTTGTAGCAGTGGGCAGTGGCACCTGAGCATCCCTGTTGTGTCACATCAAAAGGATTTACCTTGCAATGTGTTGCTCAGGTCTCCTGCAGAGCTGAGGTGACTCTGTCCTGCACTGTGAGTGATCCAGGGCAATCCTTCCCTCTCAGCATTCCCCCCAGTCAGAGGAGTTGGCGTTTCCCTCTGTCTGTCCAGAGCTGTTGCTCCCTCAGTGCTGCCCACCGGGCCAATCCTGCCCAGTCCGTGACATTCCCTGTTGGATGTCACATGAAGCACATCAGGATCTGCGGAGTCCAGAAGCATTTGTGCAGTCATTGTCCTCTCTTGCCTATCCCTGCAAGTCTCAGGTTCTGGGACAGAAGGAAGGTCGCTGTAAAGGTCCAGAGTTGTCTCTGTTGGTTGTTTGTCAGCAGAGGCTTTAACCCAGCTGGCTGCACTCAGCCTCTTCCTTGCCACATCAATCTTTTCTGCAAGTTCCCTGGACAGGCTATGAATGGCTTGCCCTTGATCCTGTTTGCTTCTGTGTGGAGAAAGTCCAAAAGATGAGTCCTTGGAGGAAGGTTTTGCATCTTTCTGAGGAACAGAAAAGCTCAGAGGAGATGAATGCAGAGCTGGGGGAGAGCAGCTCCTCAAATCTTCACATTTCAGAGGACTGAGAAACCAGCATTTGGATTCCAGTGGTGCTGGAGGACTTGATGCCTCTCCTTTTTCAGGTGATTGAGCTGTTTCTAGGAGTTGATTCCTATTCAGAAAAAAACAAGACAGAGATGTCTGCAGTGTGAGCTGAGAAAGAGGCTTCCTAGGATGCCTTTTATGTCTGAGTACCTGCCTCTGTGATCTTCAGGTGATACAGGAGAGGATGTTTCATCCACCCAGGCCATGAAACTCCTTCCCAGTACTCCCCCACTGGTTTGTTCCTGAAAGAGAAGAGCCCAGCAGTGCAAGCACTCAACAGCTGGCAACAGAAGGGTGATGTTTGGCTTTTATTCTGCCTAATAATTGGCTCATGTAACTGTAAAACTGCTCACACCACACCAGCAAACCTGTTCTTTTAGCTTGGGCAATGGAGATTTCCAGTTTTTTTGGCCTGAAGTTGAGGGTTCCAGCCCTACTAATAAACCCAGCAGTTTATGTCATAATTATAAGCTAATTGCTCTCTTTTTCTAGATAAAACTTTTTCTCCCTGGCACTTCAAAGCATTTGTATGAAGTGTTTCATGTCCTACATGGTGCTGCACTGATCAAGGAGGGGTTTCAATCTGCCACTCCTTAGGATTTACCTGCTGAAATTCACACTGAGGATTTCCTTTGGCAAAATCTGTGTTCCCAGTGGGTTTGTGCATCTCATCAGGACACAATTTCTTCCCAATAGCTTCTTTTTGTTTCCTGTACACTTCCTGCAACCTCTTCTTCCTCGTCTCCACAGCCTGTGCCAAAAACTTTTTCTCTTCGAGGAGTTTTTTCTTTCTTTCTGCCTTTTTTCGATACATAAATTCCCGCACGCTTTCAGGGCTGTAGGGGTGAGGTTTTTTAAGGTTTACCTTCCTCTTTGAAGGCTGCTTAAGGTTTTCTTTCTCAGCCCCTTTCTGTCTCTGAGGAGAGGCACTTTTTCCTCTGCTGCAGCTTCCTGAGGTGCTGGGCTTGGCTCTGTCTTTCGTTGATGAAAGTCCAGCTGAAGGAGAATGGATCCCTTGGGATTGGTGTTCCACAGCATCTCTGGGGAGCCTGATATGTCCGTGCTCCTCACAGGACTGGCTTTGCAAGGGAAGGGTCCTGAGCGCTTGGTTTGTATCCCCTGTGGGTGCACTGCTGCCCCTTTCAGCCTTGCTGGGAGCGATCACAGCACTTTGGGCTCCAGGGCTCTTCCTCACAGCTTCATTTCCCTTCACTCTGGAGCTGTTTTCCATCACTGGCATTGCCCCAAGTCCCCGACCTGCTTCCAAAGGTTCTGTGGGAAAGATTTGGAAACGAGAGTGGTTTAATTATTTCAGAGAGTAACAATTCCTGTATCTGTAGTGTGCATCTCCCAACCTGCTTCCTACCGCAGCCCTGAGGACTATTTGTGATATTCAAGGGAGAAGATAAATTTGTAAAGGTGAAATTTGAAGTTGCAGTGCCCAGTTGATATTGCAAGAACCAAGAAAGGTGCTCAGAAGGGCCTGGACATCTTTTGTTTCAATTAGGTTTAATAAACCCTTTTTTTTGGGGGGGTGTACCAAAACAACCAGTGCTGTAGAGGGACAGCTGTACCAAAGGTCTTTGCTGTGCTCTGCTCCCCAGTTCTGCTCTTCAAATGTGGAAATGGAGGGAGTGGACCCAGCAGCCTTCTAGCCAACTTCTGACCTTCTCTCCATGCAGAAACACCAGGTAGATTCACACCTGAAACAGAGAGTTTGCATTTCATTATTAAAGCCCCCCACATGTCCTTTGAAAGACTATTGTAACTCTCCTATTCAAGTCTATTTAATGATGATTTCAGGAATTACACTCAAGGTGTGGGGAGATCTAAAAATTTCAGTCAGAGCAGGTTTAAAAGAAAAAGAAGTTAGTGCTACTTTGGTAACAGAAAGTTTTTAAAGCCCTCAAACTTTGGAGGCTGCCAGGATAGTGAATCAGATGAGTTCATGAGTGAAAAATGTGGAGGTTTAGTGCTTTCCTAAGGCTTTAACATTGGCAATTATATAATTTAACACTTGTAGTGTGTTCACACAGTTGTTACAAGTTTTACTCAGAAATCACTGACTCCCAGAGGCCTCAAGAACACTGAGAAAAGGTCAGGACTTCCTGGGTACCAGCACATTTGAGAACTGACGGGAAGGGAATAAAAAAATTATTCTTTTCCTTGTGATTACTTCAAACTCACCAGAGGAAACAAATTCATTTTTAAACTGGTGAGAATCAGCAGGATGTGGTGTGGAAGAATCAATGGAGGATACAGGATGAGGGACAATGTCTGATGCAGAAATAAACAGTGCAGAATGCAGCACAAACAAATTACTCTTGCTTAATAGGTGGTGTCACATAATAGACAACATTTATCACTGTTTTACTTCATAATTTCAGACTGCATTCACAGCATGCCAATACTTGCACAGTTATGTATTTATTGCAAACAATTCTCCAGCACAACGTGGCTGAACAGGTACTTAGTGGGTTTTGCATGGAAATTCTACCCTCCCAAACTCTCCCCCAGTTAAAATACTCAAGTTTGGGGTTTTTAATGGGAAAGATTTTACTCAGAAATCAGCATCAACCTCAGCTCAGTGCTCAGTCAATGGACTGAGTCAGGCTTTTCAAGCTGCTGCTCATAACTTTTCTGTGTGCTGAGCTGTGGAGAGAACCTCGGAGTCAGGGAGGACACAAAGGACTTCCCAAAGACTCAGTGGGGCTGCCCTGAGCTTCCCCTGGGCTTTGGGAACGGGGTAAGGCAGCATCTTCTCCTCTGTACCACGGCCACTGAAGGAGTCACGGCCAACAGCTTTTATTTCTTCATTTGCAGCAGCCTCTGAGTTGCTCTGCAGACTCATGTGAATTGTGTCACAGCAGAGATGATATTTTCCAGACAAGGAAGAGCTGCACTCCCTGTGGGGCTGAAGTCACTTCCTATAATCCCACGGACTTCCTTTGGAAGGAATTATCACCAGATCTGTGCATGGTGTTCACAGCAGGGACACAGAGGGAATTGTCAGAATCTGCTGGACTCAGGAGGGCTGGGATCCATCTATGTCGTTAAGGAAATGCCTTGCTGTGTCACTTTGTTTTGTGTTTAGCAGCACTAAAAATGCATTTATTTTGTACCCTGTCTTAGCGCCTCTGAATGCACCAGAAAAATTAATATGTGGATCTAACAATCTTTGCCTCGCCATGTTGTTTATTTCAATTAAACCTTCTTTTTATCTGCATCGTGTTCATTAACTACAGCAACTATGATGCTAAAGTTCAAGAACAGCCTGAATTCCTGATGAGAACAGTTGATAGAAGAAACTCTTTTGATTTAAATATTCTCCTGGGTTTTTCTCCCTACCTACGAACAGATGAATATTTTATAGCCGTGGTGACTTAATTTTTTGTTAACTACAGCAAATTTGTAATTCATCAAATTTCCTGAGTACTCTGGCTCTGACCCCTGGCCCTCATTCATCTCTTTGTAGCCCTGCCTTGGCTCTTTCAGTGACAGAAACTAATAGCCAATAAAGACACCATGACACTGGCAGTTACAATGATGAATGCCTCACGTGGCATGGTCTTATTATGACCCACTCTCAGAGGAAGAGCAAGCCATTTTTCAAATAATCCATTAAA
>VZSR01000598.1:2398632-2418487 GCA_013398615.1 Brachypodius melanocephalos
TTTTTTTTTTTTTTTTTTTTTTTTTTTTCTGCTTCACACAAGTTACTTGGGAACTTGGCTGGTGTAAAGTACAGCCCACAGCACTTCCACTTCTTCCCCACAATATCTGAAAGCAACCATTTCTATGCATTTCTATAGCATTAAATGGGTAAATTGGCACCAGGAATTCAAACCTGCCCTTAGAAATACCTGTCAAATAAAATTGAAAACCAACAATTGATAACTCATCTGACTTTTCACTGCCTGGATTTGGTTCCTGCTTGGCAGGCCAGGAAATCCCTGCCTTTGGTGGCACCCTTAATTCATTAGGGAAACAGAACTGAACAGGTGACAGACAGCTCTTCCCATCGAGGATGTATGACTTATTTTTCATTTCTGATGATTTTTAATCCTGGCAGCTCTGGAATTCAACTGCTGCAGGCAGTTCTGTCCATCAGTCCTTGTAATTTCCCATGGTTTTCAGCCTTACCTTTCCCTGCCATTGCTCTCTCCAGAACACAGGGCTTGGATGAAAGCTGCCTCTGGTGTTCTGTTTGAATTCTCCGTGCTGAGCTTCTCTTTCTTTGGTCTTTAATCAGGAGGTGAAAATAAAACAGAAAAAAGAATGAGTGTAGCTAAAATCAAACTTGCTGAACCAAACAATCCAATCCCAGCCCCATTATGGAATGCAAAAGCAGGAGCCTTTTTATTGAAACTGGTCACCAAACATGCAGGGCTCCTTCTTTATTTCATTTTTGTTGTATAGATAACCCTAACCCTGGATCCATCCCTGAGGCTCCATCCATGACCCTGTCTATCCATAAAACACAATAAACAGCCCTGCCCAAACTGCTGCATCCCCTGGGAGCAGTGGGACACCTTCCCCTTGGTGTCTCTGCAGATCCAGGCCAACCTTTCCATGCACAGCAAACACTGAATACTTGGGGAAGTTCCCAGTTATGATCCATCATTGATAACCTGGGATCTTTGGGGCTTTTTAATAATCCCTTCCTTGTCCGGGGATGGTAAATCCTTCTCTGCCTGCTATTCTCTGCTCTTCATCAGGCAAGGAGAGAACAGAGCTGAGTTCAGAGCACTAAACCCCAGAAAAACAAATACTTGAGAGCCATTAGGCTGCGAGGAGCTGTGCAGATGCTGGTGTTCAACAGCTGAGCTCCTGCACGTGTGGAAAGCAGCACTGGGGTCCCAAGGCTGGGCTGCAGGTGTCTGACAGAGGAAATACTCGGCAAAGCAGCTGTGACACGCTTCTTTCAGTAGTAGAGCACAGGCAGACAAAGATGCAGCCGAACTGAGCGTCTGGAGCTGTTAATCCCCAGAGTCTGTGTCTGTCCTGCAAGTCGAACAGTTTGTCTGGCAATTCCCTCACTTAGTTACATAAAATGGTCTGGGTTAAAAACAAACTAAACAAGCCTTCCCTTGGGAATCGCTCGGCCTTCTGGCTTTAGGAGGGGTAACATCAGGCACTGGTGGCAGAAATGGAGCTGGAAAGGGACACGGGGCTGCCCCAGACCTGAGGGCAGCACCACAACACCCCCGCAAAAGGTGGCAGCGAGCAAATCCAAGGGAAACGCCCCTGGAAGCCGGCGGGGTGTGCCGGGGATGCCGGTGCCCAGTGAATTAACACTAATGCTATTACAGCAATGAGATTTATTACGTGCAGCTCTTCAGCCCGGCTCCTCCAGTCCCGTATTCCCTCAATAATCCCCCCTTGGCTGGGGCTGCCGGACTGGCCCCGGGGCAGCTCCCGACTCCACGCCTTGCTCCCGGCAATCCGAGATCTTCAACCACGCTAAACTAAAGTGACAGCTATAGATGGATGGTTCTTCAGCGCCAAATTTAGCAGCAAAGCGGGATAAGAAGGTCTAATAATATTTGCTTTCAGTTCCGCTGAATGAACTGTTAAATCCCCTGTAAGGACTCTGAACTACACAATTCCTGCTTTGAGTACCTGTGGTGCCTTTCCTCACTACTGTTCTGCCGGCTCCTATTCCATGTTTTATATGTGGCAAAAGGAAGGATGTGGGAGGAAAAAATTGATTCGCAGCAAATTCTTTACTTTTTTGAGGAAATTTGTGAATTTGTGTGTGCTGGGGAGTAAATCCGGTGGGGAAGTGAACTCAGTACAGCACGGGGAGGTTTGGACCTGCAGAAATAAATGGGTTTAGCACAAGAATATGAATTATGCCCCGCAGGTACTACAGGGAGGGGTGAAATTTTAGCTGTGCCAAAGCACTGCTAGGGAATACCCAGTTCCAGCCTTTCTCCATAGATTCCAGACCACCACTGACCTCTGTGAGCTGGAGCAGGAGGAGCAGAGGCCACTCTGCAAACCTTTCTTTTCAGGACTCTCTTTGGCAGAGGGTCTTTAGCAAAAACCAGGCTCTCCTGCTCCCGGGGTGCCGCTTGCTGCTTTCTCTTCTGCTCCTGGATCCTCTTCTTGAGTTTCTCTAACTTATTTGGGGGCGATTTTCTCCACAGCTCTTCCAGCTTCTGATCTCTGGCTGTTAAAATGTGGGATGTGGGAAGCAGGAGAGCCGTGGGCACGGGAGTCTTGCTGCCACATGGGACAAAGAAGGAGCTGCTCCCTGCATGGGAGCGAGGTGGGCAATGCAGGGAGCAGGGAGATTTTTCCTTCTGTGCTAGGGATCCTCTTGAATCTCCTAGCTCCCTGAAATTGTTCCTTCTTTGGCTGTCCAGGCTCTTTGCAGAAACCCATGTCCCAGCTGAGCATTTTCCATCCACAGCCCAATTCTTGGCAGGGCTGCAGCATCCTGAGGCTGCCCTGGGAGACAGAGGGGACATTCTGGATGGGTCAGAGATCACAGCAGGGCTCTCAGGGAAACAGCTCTGTGAGCGAGCAGTGGAGAGAACAGCAGAGCTTCTCTCTCTGCAGAAAAAAAAAAAAAAAAAAAGAGAAACAAGGGTCAGTACGTAGGATTAAAAATTATTCATTTGGTCAATACACTGAGATGAGTGACTGCTTGGTTTGTACATGTGCTGACGGTGACCTCAGCATCTCCACAGAACCAGCATTTTGCCACACACCAGCAGTCTGGCAAATGAAGATGATATTAGGGGAGCACAGTGCAAATTGTGATCTGATATAAGACATTATGGGCAGAAAACTGATGTCAGGCACTTCCTTCCTCCACTGCCTTGTTGGTCATAGCTGAGGGACAAATTGTTTGGTGACTCTTTTGTTCCGGTTTGGTTTTTTCTTTTTTTTTTCCTAATAAATAGTCAGGTGCTAAACTTCTCCTGAAATCCTGCATCCCAGAATTTTAAATCCCTTTACATGTGCCTTCACCCCCCAAGTGCAGTTCATCCCACCCTGCTCAGGTTATTATTTACCTGTGGGCTGGAGCAATCTCATTGCTCTTTTTCTCACTCAAAGCTGTTTCATCTTTGTTCCTCTCGCCATCTACAGCACATCAAAACTACGTCAGTGTCAAAACATCAAAAATATTCCTTAACCATTAAATTTAAAGAGCAACTTTAACCGGGGACTATCCCCCCAAAAAACTGGCACATAAATATTAAATAAATATTAAAAGCTGGTAGCTAAAACTGTTCCCAGCCAATAAACCACCTCAGAAACAAATATTTAACAGATGTAAAAATAACAAGTCTGTTCTTGTCATTAGTTTTTAAGAACATTCTGGAACTGGGTTAAATTTCCTGCTTTTTTCTTCTCCCACTTTGTCTTTTAGAAACGATTTTAAACACATTATGCATTTCCTGCCAAAGTTAGCAAACAAAATGCTTCATTTACATCACTTCAGTGGATCTCTAGGGAAGAAACCCCCAGAGGAGAAGCACAGGGAGCTTTTACTGTGCTGGAGCTGGTGGGTGTTGATGCTGCAGCTTTTGCTTGAGCTCTCCCCCAGCAAGGTGTGACTTCCTGTGCATTGTTATATTTTGCTGGGAACACGACAGAAAGCTGATGAAAATACACACTTGCCTCAAAAAAAAAAAGAAGGGTTTTTCACTATCTCCTGTCACCTTCCCTTCCCTCCAGCACCAAAGCAGGCCCATCTCAGCGGTTTCCCAGTAACTCAGAACTCACCAAAGCTCTTTTCGTGCCAAAGCTTTCTTCTGGCTGCCTGTGATTTGGCACAGCTCCACGTTTGATGATAAAATTTGTTTTCAATCCTTTGTAGCTGTGAAAAAGCAGATTTTTCTTTTGAAAGGAGACATATGTTTTGGTTTTTTTGTTTTTTTTTTTTTCTGGAGTAGCTTTTTTTGCTGGCATCCACTGCTTCTCTGATTAATTTTGCAGCTCCTAGTTACTGTGTAAATACTGGCTTGTCTGAGCATGTTCCATGTGGTATTTCCTACAGTTGGAAAGAATGCAACTGACTGGGAAGATAAGAGGTGAAATCACCTCTCTCCTTTATTTACACTTTGCATGTGTGTGTGCCTCAGATTTTTACTGATGTTTTTAAAAATAGCTTAAGCTGGAGGTGACCCCAGCCTAGAGCAACTTGAGCAGTGGGATGCTGCTGTCAGGCCTTTGCTGGGCAAGAAAATCCTGTGAATTTCGATAAAATTCTGCATTTATCCAAGGAATGTCAGTTATGATGGCAACTGCTGTGCTCACAACTCCATCATGTTCCCTACTAAGAGGATGATAAGACAGGGAGAATCCAGAGGATTCTGTTGTTCTGCTCAGACACAAGCAAAGCAAAGCTTTGTCTGTTCTTGTCATTAACTTTGTGATTGTTGTGAAATTGGGTAAAACTCCTTGCTTTTCCCCTTATCCTCTCTTTATTGTTTAGCAAATAAAGAGGTGATGTGTTCACTGGGAAAAAAACAAACCAAGTGGAAGGTTTACATTGCTTTCAGTTAGAATATTTCCATGGAATTCAGCTGTGGAGGTGATGCACAGCCAGCTGAGAGAAAGGGATAAAGGTGTGTGACAGCAAATGCTCCCTGAACTGCACATACCACTGCTTTGGCTTCCTGGAGACCCTTCCAAGCCAAGGCCACAGCTGTGGAATCAAGAGATGAAAGATATTTTAGCATCTCTTCACTATTGACAGTTTCCCCTCTTGCCCAAGCCAGAATAGATCACTGAGCTGGTGGCTGAAACACAGAACTGCTCCTGAAAAATCGTGTCTGGGCTGCTTTTTGTATCTCAGTGTGTGCTGAGTTCCATCAGCTCTCTGGGCTGTGTTAGTGCTTATCCAGCAAAATCCTTGCTGATATGAGCACACATTTCAAAAAGGCTGAGCTGAATTTCCAAATTCAGTCCTATTTGTAGTCATTGCTTAAAAAAAATACCCAAAAAAACCAAACAACAAAAAAACCAGCCACACAGGATTAATGGTGAAAGAATGGCTCATGTCTTTTTATGGGAAAAAAATAAGCGACACATCAGATAGAGAGAAGCTCCTGCTGTGAACTCATTGAATGCACTCGACAGAAATGAGCTGTGATGCTTTCAGGCTGAGGACGTTCCCAGGTTTCTTTAGAAAGCAGCATGAAATGGGGGGTTGGTGTTGCTCTAAAGGCTATGAACAGTTACAAAAATGCCCAGCGCTCTCCAAACTTCAAAATATTTGCTGCATTGTGCCTGAAAGTCACACAGTCCAGATTAAACCAAGCACTAAAATCTTTCCACAAATGCTAAATCCCAGGTTTAAAATAAAGTTACCCAAGTCTCTGCTATGGCTGTGCAGAGGAAAGTGGAAGCTCATTACCCACACACCAGTTAGAGGATCCAGTTCTCCAGAGGCAAAGCTGTTCTCCATCTTCCAGCTCTGCTACAGCTCTGCTTTCTTGGTCTCCATGTCTGAAACAACCATGAAAAAGGACAGGTTGCACTCTGAGAACAGCCCAGGGTGCTTATATGCTGATATAAATATAAATTTTCTCATCTCTTATTGCTGACTGTCCATAAAGAGGCTCAGCATTTACATTTTTGTGGTGTTCGCAAATGTTCCCTGCTTTTGTTAATTTTCTCAGCCTTGTGAAGGAGTCTTCGGAGAGACAGGGATATGACAGAGGTGGTAAATGTTCCGCTGTGGGTCAGTGCACTTTGCAGAACTGCCTGGGAGCTCGGGAATGGTCAGAGAGCTGGGAAAATCAGCTCTGTCCATCCATTAATCTATCCATCCATCCATCCATCCATCCATCCATCCATCCATCCATCCATCCATCCATCCATCCCCATGTTCCTGCCAGTTCAACACTTACCTTTTGAAGACTCAGCCATGCATAGAACAAAATCTCCACTCAGGGGCTGTGCAAAAGCCCTTTGGAGATGATCTGCAGCCTTTCAGGAGTGGCTGATCCCAAAGGCACTTCCAAAGAGAGGCGTGAGAGTGATCCCAGCGCAGAACTTCCCATGTGCTGCTCCTTCCCGGGCTGAGCAGGCTCCAGCTCCTGCCACCAGCTGAAAACACAGGAGAGACAGGTCCCAGGTCAGTCCTTGCCCTTCCCAAGAGCCCTGGGAGGAGTGAGAGGACCGGGGGAGTCCCCCCAACCCTTCCAGGGCTCAGCCATCACCACACCTTTGTTTGTGCCCCTCCGTGCAGGGCGACAGCACAGGGAGGGGCTGTTGGGAGCAGAGGAGAAAACAAACAGCAACGAGAGGAGCCTGAATGCTGATCTCAGCTGGCAAACACGTGGCAAGGCGCCAGCAGATTTCGTGACAAGCCCTTGTGTCCTTTCCAGGGCGTTTGGCATCCTGGCAGTGACCACTGGCAGGGCTGGGTGGCTGCAGAGGACAGGGCAGGGTGACCAGCCTGGGACCCAGGGGAGAGCAGCTCTGCACTTCTGGGACGCCAGAGCAGGGAGAGGGACCAGATCTCCCTGAATTCTCATCCCAGGGCATCTTTCCTCATTGCAGAGCAGCTCTTCCCATTCCAGGGCATCTCTCCTCACACCTTCCCCTGGGGGCTCACCCAGCGTTTGATCCTTCTCTCAGTCACACCTGAATCCCTTCTTTCAAGAGAGCAGGAGGCTTAATTTTTTGCGTTCTATTTAGAGGAAAAATTTTTTTTAAAAAAGTTTCTGGTCTTTATGATTATAAGCAAAACTTGGTAATATAAAAGAAATCTATACTAAAGTCTCGGGGTATACATCTCACTTATTTTAAGCGTCACGGTTTTTTAAGTGTAAATATTTGAAATCTGGGCTGTAGCCATTCAGGCTCTCCAGGTTTTGGGTTATTCAGAGGGAACAGTGTGATAAACCAACAGCAGAGGGCAAACGCAGCCTGCACACTGGAGCTGCCGCACTCGGTGTGTGGAGCCTCCCGGACCCGGATTCTGCCGGGACAACCCAGGGGAGGGGCAGGCACCACCTTGGACTAGGACAGCCTGGACCGGGGAGCAGCAGCAAAACTCTCACTACAGCCACAATTCACTTTCCTTCTCGTTTTCACTCTTTTTATGGAGCATCTGATGGACTTCAGATGGCTGTGGTATCCTGGACAATACATTTCTTTCAACACCTCAAAATCACCTCTGCAAAGCCATAAAACACATTTCTTCTTACCCCACTTACTGCTGCTGTGGGTTGAATTTCAGTGAGTACCCCAAGAAAAGGCTCTGTGTCCTCTTCTCCCACCGCACTGCAGAGCAGAGCCAACTGTGTGCTGTTCCATCAGCATTTTGGTTTATATTGAATCTGACTCCTTTTTCTGGTTTATATCTTTAATTATTCATTCATTCTTTATAACTCTACAGATTTTCTTTGAGCAGCAATGTCAGGGTTGTGGGTGTTGGTTATTACTGGAAAGCACTCAGAGGGTGGGTGGGGTGAGACACTGGCACCACATCCTTCCATGCCCGTGGATCCCTGTGGTCTCTGAGAAATCCTCTTGAAGGAACAGACTCAGCCCAATCTAATAAATGTCCCTGCTCAGAGCCTGTGCTCAGATATCCCTAGCATTTCAGCTTTTCAAGCCTAACCAAACAAGGGATTCCTGAGCTACAGAAAGTTCCCGTTTCAAGCTGTTCCAAGCCAACGTTCTGGCCTGATTAGAGGTTTCAGTGCTGGGAATGCAGAGCCTGTCCAAGAGGGGAGCCACAGCTATTCTGAATGATAAGAGCCCTAATTGCAGACTGGGGGCTCAGGGGTGGAACTCAAAGAGAGGAGAGAACACAATGTGCAACCTCAGCAGCGGGAGGGCAGCGCTTAGGGAAGATCTGGGAAGATTTGGGAATCTGTGACAGCCACCAGGAAAGGATAGGGCTGGTCCCAGCCTGCTGGGATGGTGGGAGAGCCAAGTGGAGCAGGAATGTCTGTGCTGTGACAGGCAGAGCTCTCGGCAGAGCTCTCAGTGATCCCTCAGGTCGGGCTGGTGCCTATTTTGGCTCTGTGTTTTCTCAGCAAGCTGTTGGAGCTGACAAGAGCCAGGAGAGTGACAGATTGCCACTGTGTTGTGCTGCACATCCTGGAGTGTTAGACCACAAATCTGCTGAGAGATGAAGTGAAACCTATCACTGGGCCAAGTCCCACTTGTGCAGCGTGTGAAACTCCCAAGTCAGGGAGCTCAGTGTGAGCTGAGGCGAAGAGGAGCAAATCCTTTAGGATTTGTATTTTAGATCTGTATGAGCAGAATGAGCCAGTCATGTACAGTTCTGTCCTGCTGACCCCACAGCTCCTCTCTCACTGAACCAAGGCAGGAAGAGGCCCCAGGTTTTCACTCCTATGGCATTTTTGAGGCACTAAAACACTGAATTTCCCCTACTGACACACTCCCACTACCACCTACTAATTTTAGCAAATCAGGCAAATTCAGAGCAGCTTTTACAAAGGAATTTTAGACTTCTTCTGGCAAGGATATTGCAGAGTTTCTCATCTAAGAACCAAGGGACATGCAGCTGATCCCCCACGTGGGGTAATCCCGTGAGGAGCACACTGTCTGGGTTTGAGTGTTCTTTTTCCCACTTGCAGCACTTCCCCCTTGCTCACACAATGCTGAATGGGGCAAAAAGTGCCCAGCTCTGCCCTACTGTGGCACTTGGAGCTCCAGTGGGGATTTCTGGTGTTTTTGCAAGGCAAAGGCAAGTGAGTTTGGTGTTTACTCAACCCTGTACGAGGCTGTTTGGAGTCTGAAGGTTGGTTTGGTATGGATTCACCTCCCAGAGGCTTCAGTTTCTGCTGCTGTACACTGTCACTGTTTAGGAAATACTTCACCCAGTAACCCACAAGGTCTAGCAAAATTCAGGAAGTGCAGATGCATGTGAACTAAAACCAGAAATTCCTCCTAAGTCTCGGTGTTTTGAAATTTTTGCACCCTCCAGACGTGCTCCAAGAATCTCACAAACAACCCACAGCTCTGGCACACACACTCCTTTATTCTCTTGCTGGTTTGCTCCCTGTGCCAGGCTTTGTGGGAGTGTTGTGAGTTCCCTCACTTCTGGGAAACTTGTCCAGCTAAAAGGAAAGAAAACTATATTTCTTTGTTGATTTTTCACAGTGCCTGACTAAGCAATTTTCATGTTAAACCATCTTCACAGCAATTCTCAGTTAGCAAACAATCGAAGCTCAAATCTAGACTTTGATTGCAAGCTGGATGTGACATGAATTTTGTAGTGAGCATATGGAGGGAAGATGCAGCTGATAAAAAAACCAAGTGTACTGCTCTGGAGTCTGACAGCCAAGGCCCCAGTCCTGCACCCCCTGGAATCTGTGACAAAAACACTCCCTAAAGTTAAAAAGGGACAAAGATAAAGACACTTAATAAACTGGGATTTGATTGGAACCCACAAGGAGCTTAGGGGACCACTATGCTTTGAAATCATTCTTAGCAGTATTTATCATCTCTCAAACCAGCTGCATAATAAGACTGAGACAAATGGGCTGCCCCATTAATGGTGCCATGTCACAGGTCCTGACATAAGACACAAATTTCTTCCTCCACAGGTAACAGTTGTAAGATATCAGTGTTCATGTAAAACACCCAGAAATTGGGGAGGAGTTTGATTTTTGCCGGTACCACCGATAACATTTCCTCTTTTTTTTTTTTTTTTTGTTTTCAGTCCTAGCAGATGAAATTCCTAATTCCTTCCCACGCTGCTGGGGATCAGCAGAACCTTTTCCCAAGGGCTGTGCCATCCCCACAGTGACTGAGCTGCACTGAGTGCTGAGAACAGCTTGGATGCAGGTGGGAGGCTGCCACGAGGCTGCCCAAGCTCAGGGAAGGATTTGCTGCAACACAGACACGCTCCCTTTGCTTGGCTGGCAGCCAGAAACACAAGGGAATATCGAGCTTGCATTTTCCTACTGATGTCCTAAAATAACAGGAGTAATGTGTGTCAGGATAGACCCAGACCTTCAGAATAGCTGGATTTTATGCTGCCTGCCAAGTGGTGTCTGGCAAAGGGCAAGTGTTCTCTTGATGTGCTAAAATACAGATCCATCATCCAGTTATTGGGGGAAAGTGTGTTAAGATAGGGAAATAGCTATCCATGGCCCATTTGGGTTTTTTTTTTTTTCCTATCAATAGGAGACTGTGTGAATGGAATCTGAAGTGAAAAGAGGGGGGCTGCCTGCACGGTGCAGTGGAATGTGAGAGAGCCCGGGATTGCCATGGAAACCCGCTGTAGTAAACGGGGCTCTCCAGCTGCAGGAGAGGATTTATAGTGCCAGGTCGGCAGTTGGCAATTTAAATCACCAATCTACAGGTAAAACGGCACATTTCCTTCCACCTTGTCTCCCTGCGCTGCAAAGTGAGAAAGGAAGGGAACGTGGGTGGTGAGAATTACAGTACAGAGTGATGAGGTGTCTTCAAGCCTGACCTAAAACACTCAGGAGCTGATGCAAAGATTCTTGTGGATCTTGGTGGAGGCAGGAGCAGCCCCGTGTTCCCTGTGCCCCAAACCAGAGCAGCAGGCACAATACCTGTGTCCAACAAGCCCATAGGGAGGAGAAGCAGAGTCCATAAGCCACAGATTGGTGACCCCACAGCTCAGGGATGCTCCTGATTTGCTCTTTTGGTTTGGAGCTGGGGAAGAGTGCATCTGGTAAAGCTCCCAAACCAGCCTGTTATACCTAAAAGTGAGACAAAATTTGCTGTGAACCCCAAGCCCTGCTCTGTAAGAAGGGATCAGATAAATGGGGAATGATTTATTGTGTTAAGACTCCCCCATTTATTGACACTCAAGCACAGTGATCTATGGAGTGCTGTGAGACAGCAACAACATTATTTTTGCAGTGCTGCCTTCATCACCATTTATTACCAGGTCCTGAGTGCTTGAGTCCATAATTTCCTGGATCAGACACCACACATCCGTGTGATCTTATGCCCAGCTAAGGGCAGTGGTTAAATCTGACTTATGTGGAACCATCATGGGTCCAGGGTGGGCTTTAACTCCTCTGAGTTTAACCAATTTGCGTTTTCATCCTATCTTGTAAACCTCAAAATCTCCTGATTTACCATGGCTTAGTGTGACTGGATTGAAATATGCAGGTTGCTGCACACCTGAGTATATTTGTGTCACTAAACAGAAGAAGGAAAATTCCTTTTGAGCTGGAAAATGCAGAGTCCATGGCAGCAGAGTCTCAAAGCTCTGTGCACTCTGTGAGGGTGTTTTATTGTGCTCCACAGCTTTTTCTTCACATGTTATTTTTTTTCTGCTTCAACCTTTCAATAAGGCATCAAATAGCTACCAAGAACGGCAAGATTTAGCCTGTTCCTTCAACAAGAATGATATGTTCAAAATCCAAACAGTCCAATCAAAATCTGGGAATTGTGTCCTCCTGTCCTACCTCTGCCTGTTTTGAATCCTGCCCACACAGCAGATGCTGCCAGCCAGAGTTCCACTCCCCTGCTGCATTTATTCCTCTCTGGAGTGCTCTCCTTGGGCCTTCAGCCTACGAAATCCCTCCTTCCACCTTTCAGCTCTTTATAGCTGCTCAGCAATTTGCAGGCCGTTAATCTCAGCCCTGGCATCAGAGCTGATGACAGTCCCAGCTGGGACACCAGCACGACTAGCAGAGGTTACGAGAGCAGAGGAGCTTTATAAATCCCCCTTGCTCAGAGCAGTCCCTGGGGTCGCTGACCTTCTGCTCATAAATTCACCTGATTCCTTTTGATTATATTTGTTTCACCACTAAATGCTAATCCGGAGCAGTGTCAGTGGAGAAGCAGCAGGCTAAGCCAACACAACAGGCCATCTCCTGCCTTGTTACGCTCCATCAAGTCAGGTTGCCCTCAGATTTGCTGGAGTTTCATTCCTGCTTTCCCTTGGGATGCCAGGCAGCACAGTCATTTAACCCAAGATCATTTATGACTGATTGGAATTTGCTTTCTGGCCTTGTTTTTATTTTATTTTTTTTTTCCTCTCTCTCTGTCTCTTCAGATAATCACGCAAACCAACAAAAATATTGCCTTGTTATTGACCAAGTGAATCTATAGAGAGCTAAGTGCAAAGGAAAATAGATACCAGTGCCTGTCCATCCCCAATGGAAAATCAACCCTGCATATGTTGAAGGCTCGATTCCCTGCTGATGTCAAGTGGAGTTCTCTCAGTTTATGTAAGCAGGGAAGCTGACCCCGAGGAGTTTCTGTTTGGTGCAGCAAAGTGTGGGCATTTTAGAGAAACAGCAGATTCTGGGCACCTGGAAATGCTGGTTATTTAGGGGGCAAGGAGTGCCAGCACTGTGCAAGAATCTGGTAGGAAAATGCGGGCTGGATTATTTTTTCTGGCAGGAAGGCGTTGAGTTTGTAGAGACCAAGATCCAGGCGAGGAAAGAAATGTGCTGTCCTGTCCCAGGCCGGGCTGGAAGGGTTCCACTCGCCCCGTTCGTGTTTCTATAACAACATCACTCCACTCTGGAGTGAAAATCAAAAGCAGCAGCCAGGAGGGAGGGACGCTCCGAGGAACCTTCGCTGCTTTTTTTTCCAAGGAGAAAAGAGAGGATGGAGATTGCAGACACAGACAAACGCTGCTGTGCCAGTCCCAAACCTCTCCCTCATAACCAGGACTGTTCTTTTTCCCTGGGGGTTGCAAACAACAAAGGACACAGATGTTTGATCCCACTTGGAGCAAACGTTCCCGTTTATTTTTCCCCCGGGCCATGCGGGTTGTTAATCACCCATGGGATCGATCCACCACAAACCCTGCGCTCATGTCAGCCACAGCGCTGGGATTTGCCAAGCCAGGGGAAAAAATATCCAATATCGGTGATAACCCTGCTCAATGGGTAAAACGAGAAGAGTTTTCACAGCTAACAGGGCAGGTTGTCTAATTAAAGATCTGGTGTGACACAAACACCGGCTGAGCACTGCATCAACCCCAGGATTTTTGTTTGAAATGCAGCATTTTTAGCCACTTTTCTTCCAGACACCACCTAATGCAGGCTGCACTCTGCTCCTGAAAAGTTAATTGTGCCACTGTTTAAATACCTACATTTAAAAATCAACTCTTATTTCCAAACTGACTCTGCCTCGCTACAAGTTCTGGGTGTGCCACTTTCTCCTTTCTATCCCCAGAAAATTTCTTGTCTATAAAGTCAGCTCTCACCTAAGATTAAGTCAGACTTTAAACATTGCTCAAGCAGAAAGAACCAATTCACCTGCAAATTTTGTAGGTGATATTTCCAGTCTTGGCTGCAATGGTGCTTTGATAAAATGTTGGACTGATAAAATTGTTGGATAGCACTGTACCAAGAGCAAATCCTTTTGGACACACTAGAAATTCCTTCATCAGATGATTACTTTTTGATGAGTGTTACTAATTTTTCCATCCATTTAAAATAACTTACATTGATTTTTTTTCCCTTCTTTTTTTGAGTACTATTTTTAACAGAATGTCATGCAAGATTAAGTCAATTGCTTTGCAGAAGCCTAAATCTATTATGTCAGCAGAATTATCTTTATTAACTGAAATGATAGGAAAGATTGCTTCTTTGATGAGCAGTTTTCTGGAGCAAGGGATTGATATTACTCAGCCCTTTTGACTGAGAGCATCCCATATTGGCATTGCACCAGTGTTGGATTAATGAGGTACTTGGGTAATCCCACTTACTTTTATTCTAAGATATTTAATAAGATCACAGAATCACAGATGGGTTTGGGTTGGAAAGGACCTTAAAGTTGATCCAGGGACAACTTCCCCTATCCCAGGGTGCTCCAAGCCCCATCCAGCCTGGCCTTGGACACTCCCAGGGATCCAGGGGCAACCACAGCTTCTCTGGGCCTCCCCACCCCACAGGAAAGGATTTTTTTTTTTTGGCCTTTGAAACTTTTCTTGCATTCTGTTATTTGCCCAAAAATCAGCGTTAAAGGCGTCTGCCAGCTACCAGTCCTAAAATGAGAATTATTACTTTTATAAAATGCTGCTTAATGTTGCTAAAACATTGTCCCGGTATTTGACTAGAATTCTTAGAACAGTTCTTACCCTCGAGTGCAAGAAATGTAGGAAAAAATGTGTGTAAAAATATAGAAAATGAGCTGTAAGTGGTGGTAATTTTGCGCTGCCTTTCAGTGCTGGTTAGGAACTCGATGGGTTCAGACCTGAACCTGTGGTTTGATGAAATTTTGGTGATAACCAGAACGTGCTTCCTGTCACCACGTGGTGGTCTGGAGCTGCAGGAGCCTCGGTCACCTTGTGGTTGGTGACAGAGTCACTTCAGCAGCAGCTTCTGCTCCTCCTGCCTCTGATTCACGGAATTGTTGGGAGTTACATGGAAACAAGTTCCACCCTGAGTGTTTGGAAAGCACTTGCAGAAGCTTGACTAAATAATGCAATTACACTGCAAATATTGACAGTCTGTTTTAAAACAAACCCAAACATGCTTGTAATTAATGGCAGTACCAGCAGTTACAACTCAAAAGGAAATAAAGCCCCTTTCAAAGGCGAAAATGTTTATTTCCCCCTCCGGGCTTTCAATTCTTAACACAAGATTGCTCTTTATTTTAGTCAATGCCAACAGGAGGTTTTCCCAGACATCCAGCAGAAAAAATTGGGGTTTTGTCTGTTGACTCTTGGAAATTGAAGTTGGTTAAACAAATCCACTGCCAACATTGTAAATAGAAGCTGCTCATGACTGAGCTCTGGGGTATTTATCTGAGCGATAGAGCTTTGATAAGGTGCCTCCAAGGAAAGCTCCCTGGTACTGCCATCAAGGTTTCTGAGGCCAGAAAAATCCAGCACATTTCTGGTGAGCCCCAAGAGAGCCTCCCACTTCCCCTTTGGGGTCTTGCTTGAAGCTCTCTTGGAACAGGCACCACCAGGCTGTTGAATTCTGCTGCAGGAACAGAAGAGCTGCTCCCAGGCAGTGAGAAGGGATGGGAATTTACCAAGGGATGAGAAAGAAGCAGAGATGTTGCTTGAGCATGTCCAGCTTGCTCCAGACACCACTGGGTGCCAGGGCCGGCTGCTCCAGTGACCCTGAGGAAACTGCACCCAGAGAGGAGGTGCCAGGGCACAGAGGAGGCTGGCACGGGGCAGAGCTCTGCCACAGCATCAGCTCCTGTGCTTGAGTTCAAAAGCCTTCCCAGGCCCTCTGTAGAGTTGTTCTGCTCCGAGGCAAAGAGCAGGATTTCAGGGGGAGAGGAGCTGCCAGGGGATACATGATATCAGCACAAAGGCATCAGGACAGTCCCCTCTGGCCTTCCCTAAAAAATCCTCAGCTCTCTGCCAGCCCACAGGGTTCCATCTCATCAAACTCTCCACGAGGGTGGGAGTGAGGGCATTTTAAGGATCTCTTGCTATTTATTTAATGAAGCATTTTCAGTCAAGCTTGAAGGCTGAAGGAAGCGGATGAGCTCCGTCGCTTTGTTTGCCTCCTCTGAGGCCCAGAGGAGCATTAATGAAAAGGAAATTCAGGGACATCAGAGACACAGGATGTATAAATATGCACAAAGCAAAGGCCAGATCCTCAGGTGCACCCACGAGGGGATGGAATTTGTGAGAATCACTGAGGTCTCGATGTGTGTTTTCAGTGCTGTACCAGCAGAGAGGGGTGGGCAGGAGGGTGGGGAAAGAACCTGTGTCCCTGCCCAGGTTTTGGGAAGGGCTTGCACCCAACTGTGCAGCCCAACAGGAATCTCAGCCACCCCCAAACTGGGCAGCCGAGCTCTCCTGAGCCCCTCTGAGCTCAGCAGTTGTGGCTGGTTCAGGAGTGCCTGCACACAGCTGAATTATTCAGAGGAGCTCATTACTCAGAGCTTTTCCTGAATGTCTGTGCTCCAAAGAGGTTTTTAAAAGAGACAATCACAGTCAGCAAAACAACTCTTCACTCTCAGATGATCCTCTTTATTTCAGGTATGAATAATATTCCTGGCTGTGAGTCTCTATTACAGGTTATCTGCCGACTGTAATAACCTTTTGTGCTTCTACTCTGGAGATAAAATAATGGTTCCTCACTGAGTCCTTCCCTCTGATCAGAGGAGTTTGGTTGCCTTAGGACCAGACTCAGTGGAAGGAAGGATTATAAAAGCCCTTGAAAACTGCAATTTCTTTCCAGGTCCTGAAAAAGCAGCTGTGTGTCACAGCAGTTTTATTTAGACCTGCTCAATCTTTCAGCAGCGTGGAGGGTTCTGTTCCCCAAGCACAGACATTGAACCTTGTTCTTAATTTGTTGTTTTAACTAAAGGAATAGCTGAGCACTCCTGCTGAAACCCATCCCTGCTCCCTCCCCGCATTCCTGCGTGGCACTGGGCTGTTCTGACGAGGATGTTGTTGCAACTCATGTAATTATGCTTTATGAAAACCCCAAAGCCAAGGCAAATGTTCCTGGTTCACACAGGCCCTGTGTGGCCCCGATTTGCACAGCAGCCCTCAGACCCTCCAGGGGAGTTTTTATTATTCCCTTTTTCCTTCACAAAGCCAACTCCTCTCTTACCCATCTTCACAGTGCTGTCAGGCTCATTCAAACTCCTGTGCTCACAGCTCAGTGACACATCTGAGATCTCCAGCCATCCTTCCTTCCCCAGGAGGGATGGGTAAAGGTTATTTTGTTGTCTCCACTTTACAAACTGGCATGAGGCAACACCAACAGTGACGTTCCACGGGAAATCAGCCCCGGCCAAGGCTGCACACATCCTCTCCCTTCCAGCTCTGTGTGCCTGGGGAAGAGCTGGATCCAAGCTGAAAAACACCCCTGCGAGCTCTCATCTCCTGCACACAAAGGAAGCGACATCCACTGGGGGATTTTATTTTTGAAAAGGTGCAAACTTCCTCCAAGATAAGTTTATCCCCGTGTAAATTCGCGGCTGTGAAACTGATATGAGTCAAGGCGAAGTTTCTTCAGTTTTACTGTGTGGTTCTTTTTTTTTTTTAGGCTGGTTTAAACCCAGAACTTCCTTGCAGGCTATGTTTAGAAGGATTTAAAAAATGGAATGCAGGACAACAGCAAGGTGCTTTTGGAACCTGCCAGCTTGAGAAAATAAAAAGACAAGACAGTGCAAAGTCTGGTGATTAATCACAGCTGTTGCTAGAAAGAGAAGACAATTACAGTGCCAGTTCTGTAGTGATTTCAGCTGGGGTCTGTCAGCTTCGGAGCCTGAATTGCAGAGCTCTTTTTGCACACAAACCCCAGCAGAGGCCCCCAGCAATCCATTCCACGAGCTGCAGGAGAACTGCCGTGCTAATTAAGACAAATCTTTGTGTTTTGGAGGGAGTGCCTGGCTCTGGCGTGTCTGGATGATGAAGACATGGAGGCAGCAGAGGGATGTTCCTATGCCGTGGCAATTCTTAAATGATTGGCAAAATTTACTGTTGACTTCTGTCTCGCTGTCTTCCCTTGAGCTTTCTGTGCCTTCCTGCTCTCAAGGCTGTCTCTTCCAAGTGGAAGGAAATATGGCAATACTTGGAGCTCTTTCATCTTGTGTTGTGATAGCTTTGGGTACCGATTTATAAAAGAAATGTTAAAATTTGCCCAAGAAGTCTTAAGGATCCTGCAATCCTATTGCTTAGAGCTGTGGTTCTGCCTGTATGTGAGTGAAGGGGTAGGGACACTCACTCAGGAACTGGGAGGAGCAAGATTTTGAGCTTTAAGATTGCAGAAAGACAAGATGCTGGAGGTGCAGGGGTGCATCAGGTCAAAGGAAAATGAACCCTGCATTGCCTTTGCTGGATTCTGGCCCAGCTGTGTTGTACCCTGCCCTGTTCTTCAGGATCCACTCCTCCTTTTTTTTTTTTCCGTCCTGCAGCAGCCCTTTCAACATCTAAAGATTCCAGCTCCACTTCTTGATCTTATCTGCACCAAACAAATCAATTCTCATACCTTTCTCTGGTAGATCACACTCCTCACATTCGTCTGGAGCCTCTCTAATTGCTCCAGGTCCTTCCCAAGGCATGACACAATGGACACCCAGTTCACCAGAGGAATTAGGGGCATTTCTGAACTACTGGGGTTTCCTTCTCTCAGTGCTCTTACAATTTCCCTGTTTCATTGCAGCTGAGCAATGGATCTGAGGTGTGGCTGGGGTCCAAATCCTTGCAGGGAGCTTCTTGGCATGAACATGTAGGGTTAACCAAACCCAACCCACAGCAAAGTAATCGAATTATTTCATCTAATGAATTCAAATCTATTGCGACCTATTTGCCACTTGCACGAGAAGAAAGAGAAGCCGAGTTTGTCAGATGATAAATTATCCATTGCAAATTCATGAGTTTGAAGGCCAGAGGGGACCATTATGCTCATCTCAGTCTGACCTCCTGCACAAGCCAGGCCCTGGAATTTGACCGAGCAATTCCTGTGTCATTAACGTGGGGGTGACCCCCTTGCCCACAGCTCTGTGGAACACCATGGATCTGGCTGGAGCCCAAACTGGAAGCTGGCCTCCTCCCTCTGTTCCCCTGCTCTCCTTTCCAGCATTGTTTCTCTGAAGGGCAATTCCTCTGTCTTCCCACACTCACTGAATGCCAGCCCAGAGCTGGGGCCCAGCTCAGCTCAGTGCCCTCAGTGCCTGGGGCTGAGCTGGGCAGCAGCAGCAGCAGCACAGGCTGGGTTTCATCTTTTGCACTCATGTCCTTGTCTGGAAAAGGAGGAGGCATGGACAAACACCCCCTCTGAAGTGCCAGAATCTCTTAGGGCTAAGCAGTCCCACGTTTCTCTGGCTGATGAAAAGCTGCTTTGCATCAGGATGTTTGGTGCTGTCAGTGAAACCACAAACCTGGGTAAAAACTGGCTGGTGTGAGAGGCACAGTGTCCTAGCCTGGTCTTTCCAATCCTCCTTCCAGTGGGGGTTCTGTGGCTGCTTACTCAGGGGGGTTCCTTTTTAGGGGATAATAAGGCACCCAGGGCAGCATCACCCTCCGTGGGTGAGGAGACAGCTCTCAGCAGGATGATTTCAGCTTTCTCTCCTGTGCTGTATCTACAGAATTGAGACTATTCCTACACTGAGATACAGACACAGGTTTGTTTATGGGGTTTCTCTTCGAATTTAAAAGCCCAATCAATTAGCTCTTGGGAAACAGGCTTTTGTGGTTTGCTAGTGGGGTGTTATTGATGATGTTCTTTTCTGAGCAGGATCTGGGTTTACTCCTGAGAGGGGTTTTGAGCAGGTCCCCAGGGTGAAAGAGGCAGTAAATAGGCACAGCTCTGGATTCCCACCAACCACAGTGTTCCGTGTGTGCAGAGCAAGCTGCGGGAACCCAGGGAAAGGCACAGTTCATAGCTCTGCTTATTTGGGGGTGGGTCTGTGATGATAATGACGTTTAATTTGCTGTTGCTGGGTAAGTGGCCCTAACTTTCAGCCAGGTTCCTGCTGCGTGACCAACTACCTAACTTTTCCAGGAGCATCTCATGCCTTGGAGAACAGAGGAAGCTGCATGCAGTGTTTGAAGACGAGCTGCATCCTTCTCTAGGTGTGGAAATAAATATTTAAGGCCCCAAGTTTCAACAGGACATCGTTAACTGAAAGAAGCTGCTGTGGGCTGGAGGGAAA
>VZSR01000598.1:2419276-2509016 GCA_013398615.1 Brachypodius melanocephalos
TCATGGCAATGCCCATTCTCTTAATTTAGAGCACAACTTGAAAAGACTAAACCCAAAGAAGACTAAATGAGTGACTCTGAGGCCTTACAGCATGGTTCATGCTGTTCATCATCGTTGTGTTTTATCTCTCCTCTCCTCGAAGTGGAGTCAAGGCAGTGGCTGGACTAGAGGGTTTTAAAAGCCCAAGAATGCTTGAAGTGTCTGGGATACAGTAGCTTCTCTTCAATTCTCTTTGCATGCTCTGCAGCAATTAGCACAGCAGCTAGTGGGTTGTCTGCTTTAATGAGTGTTGGTTTATTAGACAGGGCAGCAGGTGTTTCTTGGTTGTGTTGTATTGTAGAGCAACTCCAGGGAAAAAGGAGGCAGCAGAGTTAATATCATTACTCTGGGGGAGCTAGAGCTGGGGAGAAACCTGCTGGATTTTAACCAGATTTGGGCTTCTTCTTTCTTTCTCTCTCTTTTTTTTTTTCTTGGCAACTTTTTGGGGACTAGATTTTGGTCACTTCTGCAAAGGAAATTCTAGCAGGAGGCTGCTTACCACAAAAGTGTGCCTGCACGTGAGCACTGCTCCCAGCTGCTGGGGAAGAGAAATGGGAGGAAGCACTTTCCTGTGGCTTTATTTGGGTGGCTCTGGCAGGGCATGAGGGTTTTAAAAGTCTGTGCTGTGCCTTGCAGGCCTTGAAAAAGGGCGCTGGTGGAGCCTCTGCCTGCACTGCTCTGTCGATAAGTGGTAACAGTTTCTTCCTTAACTTCACTTTTATTGCAGTGCAGAAAGGAGGGTGAATTCAGTGCCTCAGTCTGGGGTGATGGGTGGAACCTCAGGCGGCTGGCTGGCAAAGCCACAGTAACTGGTACTAAAGCCTTAATATGTGGGGTTTTCTTTTGGCCTGGGAGCATTAATTGAGGTGTAAGAACTGCAGGAGGTACCTGTGCAGGCAGGCAGTGCCAGACCCCTGATCTGGGGAGCTGGGGGAGGTATTTTCCTTCTAGGAAACGGGGCTGGATAGCGAGAAACATGCCAAAAGTGAAAGTGTTTATTCATTTTATTACATCCTTTAGTGGTTCCCTAAATTCAGCCCTTCCTAAACAAAGGCATGTGCTCTGTTGTGCTGGCAGCAAATAATCCTGGTGCTGACTGGGCCAAACACCTCCATTTACAGAGACTGGAGTTAAAACTTTTGCTACAGCAGTCACACACCACAAACCAGGGTGTTTCTGCCCCTGTGCAGCTCTGTGTGTCTGCATTTGTTCACGTTTCTAATGCCTTTCACAGAATTGTGAAGTTTCAGGGAGGATTTGGTGGAAGTCCAGGGCTTTGGGAGCTGTGACTCTGCAGGGCTGGTGTATCTGTGGGGTCAGCTCCTGGGGTTGGGTCACTGCTGGGGCTTGTTGGAATCATCCAGTTCTGTGATTGTGCTCCTCAAATCTGAGCTGTGTGAGCCTGAGTTACTGCTTTCCCTTCCGTGGGCTTTTGGGCTGGGATTAATTCAAGTTCATCCATTCAGCTGTAAACTCTGAGGACTTGTTGGGCAGAATAGAGAAATTTTGGGGCAGAATTTTGAAATACCTGCTGGCAGCAGGTGTCCTGCTCTTCTCCACTGCTGCAGGTGCTCTAACTTGCCTTTCTGTGCTGGCTGGCTGATTTTGGAGGTGTAGGAAGCACCAAATCCATCAAATGGTTCCCCTAGCCTGTGGAGAGGAATGAGCTCACCAATGTCCAGAGAGCTTCCCTGGATTTGGTCCCTTGCTTTTAAAAGGCCACTCTGGAGATTTCTGGGTCTAGAGGGAAATATGGACATGTCCTGGGGAAACCCTCACTGTGCTGCACTGACATCGTGGAGATGTTATTGACCTCACACAGAAAGAACATTAGATAATGCTGCAATCAATCCAGAAATGCATTAATCTGGCCTGAGAACTCAGATAAAAGCACACCTTGCTCCTCCCTTTCCCTTGCCTCGCTCTCTGTTCTCCTGCAGTCTCTGCTTTCCAGAGCACTCCAGGCTTTTGTGATGTTTACAAACTTTCCTTGATTGTGTCACAAACAGTCCCCATCTCACTCATTAGTGGCACCAGGGTGAGGACCTGACCTGAATGTGCATCGGGCAATTAGAGAGTGCTCTGAGCACCACAGAGCTCAGAGAGGAGGAGGCTCCTTCCTCCTGTTCTGACAGGAAAACTGGGATGGGGAAATTGCTGGCCTTCTGACATGGAAGGCAAAGAAAGAGGGCACAACTCACCCTGGTGGTTGAGGCTGAGTAAATTGGGGTTTGCAGAGCAAATTGGGGAGAAAATCCACTATTGGGGTGAACATCTGTCTGGAAGGGTTCATGTTTGTTTTGTGTGTACCCAAGGGATAACAATACCATGAAATACTTTGGTATTTTCCCCAGTTCTTGTAAACTCGCACAACTTCTGAATCTGGACTTTATATAAGGCTAGCAGTTATTTTCTTTCCAAGAGGTGGTATTTAATTGTATCTGCCTGAGGTGAAAATTAGCACCAGCAGCAGTGCTGGGTTTGGGAAAGTGCAATCAGCTTCCTCTGTGGGATTGGGAAAGGGCTCAGGTGCACTACCAGAAAGCTGAGAATGACCATTTGCTCTCTGTTTACTCCATGGATTAAACTTGGAATTGGTTATTACATTTCTGAATGCTGGTTCAGAAGTTTCTGAAAGGTTCTGATTTTTCTTCTGTTGGCAGTCTCCACCAGGCAGAAGGGTGTGTAAAACAAGACAAACATTTCTAAAATAGCTGTGCTGCATAATAGCTGGCCTGAGCAAAAATTATATGATAGCTTAGCAGGCAGGGTTGGCTTTGTTGACATCTGTCTTGGGATGTTTTGAATTTCTCACTTGTACTTTCAGCACTGGTGAGTCATGTAGTCATCCCAAAGTGAAACCAAGCAGGACATTGAGTGTTCACCTCAGCAGGGAGAGGGATCCTTCTGGGCAGACCTGGGATTTGGTGCTTTGCAGGTTTCCCCAGGATTTTGGGTGTCCTTTTTGATTCTTCTGTGTTTCACCAGGTGGGATGTGGAGAGAGCAGCTGTGTCCCTGCTCCCTGTGGTCTCCCATGAGACAGGGCTGTGCTGTGTGCCTGGCACAGAGTGATCCTGCTTTGCCTCCACCCTGTGGGTGCTGCTGCCATGCAAACACTTCTTGTCCTCAGGGCATTAATTGGGCTCCATGCACATGGAAATGCAGCTGAGGTGATGCTCTGCCTTCTCCCTGTGCTGACTTGCACTTCCCTGATTCAGGTTCTGCTGGTTCTGCCTCTCCTGGGCTGAGAGCAATCCCTTGGGATGCTTTATCCCCAAAACTGAGCCTTGGACGGGGTGTTTGTGCCAAGCAGACGAGAAAGAGAACATTGTGCCTTGGCCACGTGTTTGTGGTTATTCGAAGTTTTCCTCTGAGTCAACTGAAGTCAGAGCAGTTTGTGACTGGGCTGTGGCCTGAGGACACCCCTCAAATGCGAGATAAATGTTAATAATCACACCAGAGGTAGGGCTGGAAGCAGCTGTGACCCTTCCCAGCTGGAATGCTGGCTGTGAGGAGGGAGCTGTGTAACCCAGATACTCAGGTGCCTTTTGCTACCTGTTGCATTGGCCACTGGATGCTTCACTCCTGGGAAAATGTCCCCAGGAGCTCATGGCCAGCAGGAGAGGAGGAACACTGGAAAGAGTTGCTATAAGCAGGAGATTTGTGTTTGGTGACCAGGTGCAGCAATTTTGTTCACTCCGTGAGTGGTGGGTCCTGTTCTGGCTCCAGGTTCTGTCAGAGCTTTGGTTGGTGTCTGCAGCATGAGCTGCTTATGCCACAGGAAAATCCTGTGCATGATTAATTTCTGTTTTCCTGGAGGATGTGGCCAATTAGGGATCTGCTGCCCCTTATTTTCAAAGTTAGGGGAAGCAGTGCCTGTTACACCAGAGGATGAAAATGTGTTATGAAAGCTGAGAAATTGATTTGTTCTAGAAGAGTGATTTTTAAAATCCTTTTTGGCTCTTCCTCTCTTGAGCCAAATGCAGCTGGACCATGACCACTCTGGTGACTGGGGACAGGAACAGGCTGCACAGATCCCTTGGTATTCCCCTCCTCCAGCTCAGTGATGAGTGTCCCAGACATTGGATTTTTTTATATTACATAAAGCACAAGGGAAAGCCTTGCCTTGGTGATGCCTTGAGGATGAGCAAAGTCACAGCCAGAAGCAGAAAGGCTTAAAATTGGGAATGCTGGTAAAAGTTTGGGGAATCAACTTCTCACTTATCCAGGCTTCGGGTTTGGAGGGAGCATCTGGGGGAGGCAGATGGGAAGGGATATTTTAATGGGCTGGCAGCGATAGAATGGCTCAGTTGGTTAAAGGAAGTTCATCAGGATGGGAGATGCTGCCTGGATTCAACCCTGTGGAGTATGTGTGTGTGTTCCTGTTAAAGCAGGAGGGCTCCAGGTGTGCCCTGAGGGGTGACATTCCCACCTCTGCTTCTCTCTGCTTGGAGCTGGAGCGAGGGCAGGGTGGGACAAGGGGTCCCTGCAGGACCATCCTGATGTCACCTGCCCTGAGGTGGGTCTGGGGTGAGCCTGGCTGTGTCCTGGATCCAGGGACTTCCTAGATGTGGCTCCCTTCATCTGTGCTGTTCTAACACATCCCCAGGACACAACTTTGTCACTGCTCTGTTGAGTTTGAGCTCTCCACAGAGCAAATGCTGCTCTGTCTCAAGCCTCATCTCCCCGGCTCTCATGTTCCTGTTTTCCCCTCTGTGCTCTCTTGCCTCCTCTCCAGCAGATCAGACTTTCTGTTTTGGAGAACATAAACTGTATTTTTGTTGTGGTATGTTGATTTCTTGCTGTCTCATGTTTTTGCACTCGAGATGGTGTCCAAACTTGCTTGAAGAACAGGTTTGAATTCTGTCAGGTCTTACACTGCAAGAAGCCACAAGCAGCAAGTTTCTGTAAACTGAGAGATGGATTTTACTTATCTCTTGATGCTGTTCTGCTTGAAGAGCAGTTTTATCTCCAGATTGCTCTCAGGTGTATCTGGTGCTGTGTCCCATCCCAGTCCTGCTCTCTGTGCTCCTTTGGTCAGCCAGAATTCCACTTCCCTGGTATAAAACCCTTTGCCAACCAAAGCCATGTAACCCAAATTTCTCCTGCTCTGAGAATCCCAACCACAAAGTGGGGCTGTTGAATTCTGGGCCTAGGCTATTTATATTGCCAGTGGGAAAGCTTTTCGTTGACCGAGCTGCTCCCTCCCTAAAGATACTTTTAATTAAATGTTATTTGACAGATCTGACTTTCTAATTGGCTTAGATTTAACTGGTAAAAATGGCAATTTTTTTCCCACTGAAAGCTGAAGAAAGTGGGAATAATTTTGTTGGAAGGCTATTTGCATTCAGAGTCATGTCCATCTGTTGTTTAATGTAATAAGCTGATAGAGTGGGGGGGAAAAAAAAAAAGAAGCCAAAAATCCCCCCACAACCAGAAAGTCAACATCCCTGCCAGTGCTTGGTGAGGAGAAGGTGAAAGGGACACGGCTGCCTCAGCTTTGGAGCTCTCTAAACAATGCCCAGCAATGTTATGCAACTGCCTAGGGAAGGAAGTGAAAAATTATCATTACAGTGCAGTTTCAAGGGCAATATTAAATGAGCAATTTGCAGCACAGCTCCGTGCTTAAGTGACTTAACTCACTTCTCCTGAGATAAAATTAACAGGGCTGGTTAAGGACAATAGCCATGACCTCTGTTCCCTTCAGGAGAGGGGCAGAGAGGCTCTTTTTAGAACTGAGTCTGAGCTGGGGCACTGAGAGCCTTCAAAGTGAACAGTCAAACCCAAACCAGTGTAATGGCCTGACCCTGGAAGTGTCTGAGGGATCCTTGTCCCACTGAAAGCCTGGAAAAAGGGGGACAAACATCTGCTGCAGCACCTCACTGACATCTGTTCATTATTTCCTTTATAAGACTTTCTGCAAGGCCCTGGACACTGGAGCAGCAACAAACCCCTGAACTAATGATTGGGAAAGCAGTGCTGCTGGCTGTTCAGTGCCTTCAGGCTAGGAGTAAATGGCTTAAAAATCTATTCCCAGTTTGCTCTCAGCAAGAGGATTTTGCCTGAGGATGCCAGGCACTGGAACCACAGGCGTTTGTGACTCTGAGATTAGACAGGATCTGTCTAAAGAAGCTTCACCTTCTGTTGTGAATCAGGAGCTCTGTGCAGCTGCCACCCCTGGAGGGATTTTTGAGAGAGGAATATTGGATTGTCTTGGCTCCCCTCAAGCTTTTCTGTTACCCTTTGCTCTTACACCCTCTGGAGCAGCCAGAGGGGCTCTTCCCTGGGAGCTGGGGGCTAATGCAAGAGAAAGACCAAGAAAAAAGGACCTAAATGGGGAAAACACTAATAACAGAGCTCAGTGTAAGAGCTATTTCATGTTCCACCTGGGAGCAGATGTTTTTTGTCTTGGAAGCTGCTTTTAAAAAATGCATGGGCAGGACTGGGAGCTGTCAGTTCTGAGCTGCACAGAGTGACTGCTGGAGGCAGCTCTGAGCACACAGAGGGTGTCAGGGCTCCTTTCCTGCCCTGGGGCTCCTGCTCTGTTTCCCCTCACGCTTTCTGGCTGCCAGGGAGCAGAGCTGGGTCCTGAGAAAGGGAGCCCTTTCCTGGGTGCTGTGGGTGCAGGTCCAGCTGCTGATCTGTGGTGGGATTTGGGACTGATTCCTTGATTTGCAGCCCCTCCCTGGGAGCATTGGCTTCTGTTGTAGGATTGCAGCAGACTCAGCACAAGGAGATCAGCTTTGCCATGGGGCAGCACAAATAATTAATAGTTGTGCTGAGCTCCCCAGGAGAAGTCCTTCTCCACTGCTGCGACAGTGGTCCATGTGTGGGGTGGAGTTTCTCCATGCCTTGATTAACAGAGCTGCAAAAATGTGTATTTACAGGGAGAACAGAGGGGTTTGCTGTCCCGAGTTCTGTTTCCAGGACTTTCTTGGCACTCCTGTGATTTTGCAGAGCTGTATTTGCTCTGTGGGGGTGTCAGCAGGTGCCATTTGGGTGTTCACCTGTACCTGGTGGTACCTCCCTGGGCATTTTGGTGTGAATTGCTGCATTTTCCCGTGCTCTGCAGCAGCTTCAGCCCACATTAGTTAGCTGTGGGACAAGTTTCTTCTGTGATCCACGCTGCAGAGTTGAGGTGGCTCTTTGTGCACTCCATCTGTGGAATATCCGTTCATGCCTTAGGAGAGCTGGGAAATGCTGATTAATACTCATCTCTCTGGGGCTATTTGTTAATTACTGTTATTCATGGTTTGTGTGATGGTGCTGAGTGGATCCTGGCAGGGTTGCATCCGTTCCAGGGTTTCAGAGTGCATGGTAAACACCAGCATTTTATTGCAGCTTTTCTGGGAAATATCGTTCCTGTTTTCAAGGGTGGGAAAATTGCATCGCCTTCAGGGTGGAAGAGAATAGGGGCGGTAAAACTGGGAGCTGAATGTCCTGACTCCCACTCCTTTCCTTCAGCACTTCCTTACCCACGTCAGAGTGAGGGTAATTGTGCTAATTGTGAATTGGAGACCTTGGCTTTGTCCTTCACTGAGCCCTGCTGGGCAGTGCAGCGCTGGTGCCACACGAAATTACAGCGGCTCTGCTGCTCTAACAGGGAGCAGAAAGTTGTTTAGGAGGAAGTTACCAGCTGGTGAATTAAACACCAGGCTCTGCCTGTTTACGAGGTGTGCCTTGCAAATGTGGTGGGAACCCTGAAAAGCACAGGGGAAGGAGCAGAGCTGGGCTCTGGTCGCTGTGAAGAGCTCAGTGCCAGGGACTGGCTTGAAGAAAGCAGGAGAACAACCCTGAGTGCTCAGGCACCTCTGACTCCACGAGTTCCCTGACTCTCAGGCTTTGAGAAGAGAGCAGTTAATTTAAAAATGAAAAAAAAAGAAAAAGGGACACAGAGCGATGTTCCCTGTCAGAAAATCCTGCAAGTTAAATTGCGTGAGTGAGTGGAGCTGCCCTGCCTTGGGGGTGGTTGTCTTTTGGGGTATGGTGAAAGATGGAGAGAGAAAAGCAGTTGGGCAGGAAGGATTTGGGATGGGCAGGAGCTGCCAGGGCTTTGAGGAGGGTCCTGTCCTCACTGTCCTTGTGCACTCACCATATCCCAGCTGGTGCTGCAGCAGCACCAGCCCCTTTTTTTAGCAGCTGTCTGCAGAGATTTGTATGGAGGAAATGCTCTGGGGATTGGATCTTGCTGCAAAACACAGAGGCCATCAGATTCAGCTTGTTTATCAGCCAAGCCTTCTGCAGCATGAAGGCAGGAATACAAACCACCAGCGACTAACAAATGAAAATACTGAGCTTCCTAAGCCACGGGTGTTTCTCTTTTTCCCCTGACAAACAAGCCCTTGTGATTTGCAGCTTGGGGAGCCCACTAGCCAACATCTCATGGTGCTTGAGTGGAGACTCAGACCCATCAAAGCAGCTGAATGTCCTGGAATTGTGATACTCCACGTGTGCCTCCAGGCATTTCCTGCCCTCTGAGTTCAGCTGAGTGTCTGAGCTCCTGCATGGGTTTAAATAATAAAACATATGAGTTCACTGTGATGTGCCCAGAATTTTAAGGCTGCAGCCCTTGGCCAGCTCTTGTATGAATTGCTTCCATCAGGGCAGTAATCCAGGAAACTAGGAGCACGAACTGTTTGGTTGATGGAAGGCTGTGGTTTGGTGCCTTCCTGGGTAAAGAAAGGCAGGGGAGAAAGGAAAGCTGCTATTTTCTGTGTGTTTATCCTGTGCCCTGCTGGGAGGGCAGGCAGGGAGAGCTCCAGCAGGTACCACAGGCTCTGAGGAGATCCTGGTCCATGGGGAGCTCCTGCAGAGTGCTCAGGGGTCTGAAGAGTTAATCATGAAATGACTGAAAATACCCACATTTTCCTCTGCTGCTCTGAAGAAAAGAAAAACTCACTCTGCAAGATGTTCCCTTCAATGAAACCATCCTTTGGCACCGGTGCTTTTGGCAGAAAGTTGTCACCAGCTGTGCCAGTGAGTGACCACTTTGCAGAGGGGACCAGCACGTAAGGATGAGGAGCGAGCAGAGAAAAATGTTGTGTTTGTTCCCTGCACTGAGCAAAGTGATTCTCCTGTGGTGGAAATCCCTTCCTGAATGGCTCTGGGTGAGGTTCCCCTCAGGTTTTCTGGGGGCTCCAGCTCTGCTTTGAGGAGCTCCAAGCCCATGTGCTGAGGGCAGAGCTCACCTGGCCAGGGCAGCTGTGTGAGCAGCAGCCTGGGAAGGGAAGGGAAGGCAGGAGATGCTTTGCAGACCTGGCTCCAGACAGAACTGAGTCATTTGTCGAGGCTGACGCTCTCGCTTGCCTGAGGCTGGCATGGCTCAGGCAGGAGAGTGAGAACGCAGCCATCCAGATACACACAGAGGAGAGAAAAGTAACAGCTCCCAACATGTGACTGGAATGGAAGTTAAAATAAAAAAAAAAAAACCAACCCATCCCCAATTAAAGCCATGTGTGTTGATGGATGGAACTGCTCCTGAAAGGTTGGTGGAGGCTGTTTGTGCAGCACAAATGCAGCCTCTCTGGAATGCCCTGGATTAGAACAGGCAGGCTGCTCCAGCACACGAAATCCCTGTGGAAACAGAGCTGTTCCTGCATGGCAGCAGCTCCCCCTGCCCACCACCCTTAGGGGTTAAGGTAAGATCTGTCTTGTCAGCTGTCTCCTCCCTGTCCCTGCTCCTGAAGCACATTTTCCATGCAGCCTGGGTGCTGTGCCATGTGGTTTTTTTTCACTGCTGGATGATGATGATGTCTCTGTGCAAGAGCAGAGGTTTTCTTTTTTCTGCAGACATGCATAATTCAGCTGTCAGGATAAACGCGCTCCCTGGATTTGGGCGTGTGTGTAAGGCTCCTGCTGGATCCTCCCTTCTCTCACCAGTGTGAGGCAGGGGGGGAGCAGGGAATCCTCCCAGAGCTCCAGAGCAGCAGCGTGTGGTCTGTAAACTCACTGCAATCCCTGTGAGGTTGCAAGAAGGATCTAAATTAAACCCAAAACAGGCCTGTGGAGAGGAGAATCCTTGCTGTATTTGGGAAGACTTTCCAAGAAACATGATCGCACAAATTCCTCTTGTGGAAGGGCAGGACCAGAGCCCACTTCACACATACAGGATGTGATCTACATGACAAACTCTTCTCAAAACACACATTTGCTGCTGTTTACACCTGTGACGGAGCTGCACTGATGCCACAGTGTCAGAGCCAAACTGATGCGGTGTGTGGGGAGGAGCAGGACTCGCACAGAAGCGTTTCCAGGGTGGATGTTTCCCATGGAGCCAAACTGGGACAGAAGTGCTGAAAATCCGGGGAGGTGCTGTGGAGGGCTCAGTGCCACGGTGCTGTGGAAGCAGGGAAAGCAGGATGCTGGAGGGTTCCCTGCAGAGGCAGCAGACACCCAGCACGGTGCCAGACAGTGGGGCTGCTCTCTGTGGAGGAGCTGAGTGGAATTCTCACCTTGGTGGAACCGCGTGGTGCTCGGGAATCCTGCCGTGCTCGGAGCTGGGGGCTTGCACGTTCCTCTGGAGGGATGCACAGATTTTCCACAGTGCTGTGGAGAGCCCTGAAGTACTTCTGGTGTCTGCTGGGTTTGGGTTTGCACTGAGGAACTGGAGGAATAGTTTTAGAGGTGCTGGCAAGGGTTGCAGTGGACACCTGGCGGATATTTGAGCTCCTGGGGAGCCTCTTCCCTTTTTGTTTTTCTGACAGATGTGGAATTATCTTTACACAATCCAGAGGGATGTTCTGTGGCTGTGTAACAGCCAGGGAGAAGGGCAGTGTCCAGTGTGAGCTCTTATTCTGCTGGCCTTTTAAACCCATGAGTGTCTCTGGGCCCGATGCCTGATTTTTGGCACCCCTGGAATTTCCAGGGAGAGCACAGCAGTGCTTTAAACAGCCCTCTGAGCAGGAGACAGCTGCAGAAAAACAATGTGAAATTGGTGCAATCTGCTGTGCTGCAGCTTTGCCAACAACAATCTGTCCTGGTGGCTGGCAGAATCTGTCCTTCAGCCCTGGCAGAAGCTCTGCCCTGTGTGACCTGGGAGAGCCACCTTTGTGAATCCCTCTGCTTTGGGCACTCAGGGCTGTAATCACTGAGGGAGGGACTATCACAGGCTCTCCCCGGTGTGCTCTGGCTTGATTTCACCCTCCTCGCAGCCTTTACCAGATGGTCATTTGAAAAAGAAGCTGCTGCATGAGTGGATTCACTGGATTTGTGTGGTTCCTGCTATTTGCTCTTCAGTGGGTTCTGCAGGAAGTGCAAGGGGCCAGGTTTGTGCTGGCTCTGTCACTGGGGTCCCATCCAAACCCCTTTCAGGTGCGAGTGCTGGTGCTGCAGAGCATCCTGAGTGTTCTCTTGGTGAGCTGGGATCGCTCTGCACCTCCCTGGCTCACAGCCTGCATGGCCCAGGCTCAGGGTGTGAGTTTTCTGATGGATCCCAAAGGCCCCTCTCTGTCTTGGACTGAAACCCTTGGCTCGGGGCTGGCGGAAGCAGATGAGACAGGCAGGGAGCAGAACCAAATTGGCTGGAGGTTGCTGTGGAGTCAGTGGAAAAAGCTGTGGTGTGAACTTTGTCGTGGTTTCCTTTTCTGCTGCATCACGGTGACGATCCCACTGCCCTGCCCTGTGGCTCGCAGGGGCTGTGGGCAGGAAAGAGGCAACACGTGGGGAGTGTGTGCAGCCTCCAGGAGGTTTGGGATGAGGAGGGACATGGGCAAGGGCCTGGGACAGCCAGAGGGGGCTCCTTTGGCTGGCTGGGCTTTGCTCTAACACGGTCTCTGGTGTTTCTGGGGCTTGGCAGCGCTTTTTCCACACACAGTTGTTTTCCTGCTGCAAGCCCGTGCTCCTAGGCAGAAGCAGCTGGCAGGCTGAGAGAGGAAGGAGAAGAGGGGGCTGCAGCTGGAGGGGTTTCCAGGCAGCTTGAATGGAGAATAGACTGGGGCCTGGGGGAAAACAAGCCTTGCTTTCACTTGAGAAGGTTGTGCAGGAGAGGAAACCTCACACCGCCTGTGCAGCTGCCCAGAACAACTGGGACCATTGTGCTGGTGGCACTTGTGGAGCTGAGCTTGACCCTGCCAGCAGCTGGGGGTGGCAGGACCCTGGGGCAGGAATTGGGGGAGGCTGTGATGTTTTCAGTCAAAGCTGTCCCAGCCGTGTTGGAGTTCCACTGGGATCCATGAAAACTCATCCCTGGCTCCGGCAGCCACTTCTCCCACCCCAGGACAGCGTCCAGGCTGCACCCATGGGACCTGGCTGAGCCCCCACTGGGTGTCTGGGGGCAGTTTTAGAGAAGAGATCTCTAAAATCTCCTGTACAACTCTCATTTATGGTTGTCCTGAATTTGGAAAGAACCCCCCCAAACCACGACTTGCCCATTTTCAGTATTAAGTTTGACCTGAATGAGCTCCTCTCTACTGGTGGGTAATAGAAGCTGAATGGCATAAATAAAATAGGTAACAGATAAATTGATTGTTTTCATTGTGTGGCTGTTGATAAGGTAATTAGAGGGTTTTTTTCTGATATATATGGTAATTGTAACCTGCTGGATTCTGCAGCGTGTTTATTTAAATCACAGCATATATTTTAGTGAGAGATGTGTTGACCCAATTGCCAAAGTAAGTTTGTAATGAAAAGCCTCTCAGCCTGCATGTCCTCTGCTGCTCTCTGGCTTCTGGAAGTGACTGAAGGAAACAGCACTTCACTGCTGCTGAAATCATCCCCAGAGTGCTGTTTAATGGCAGCCTGATGGATTAACCTCATTAAAGGTGCTGGTGTTGTACAAGAAAGCAAAATACTCCTGGAAAACTCAGGAAGCTTCCTTCATTGTGCAGAGTTCATTCCAAGCCTCCTCTGTGACAAAAAAATGTCTAAAACCCCTGTTTTAATCCTATTGTAGGTGCTGGTTTGCCTGGTGCTCTGCAGGGCACATTTCAGGGGTCAGGTGCTGCAGGAATGAGAGAAACTGCTGGATTTTGTGCTTCTGGGGAGGAAAGGACATCCTCAAGCATCAGCATCATGACTCCACTTGTGTTTGGCAAGCTGGTGCTGCTGGCCTCTACATTTATCTCTCTTTTTCTCAGACGGCTGCTGGTGGTTGGGTTTATGCCCTGCTGATGAGCTGTGCAAAGAAATTATGTTCCAGGCTCATTTTGTTCTCACTCTTCTTGAAAGTGAGTTCTCCTGCACAGTTCTCCTTCAGAGAGTTTGATCAGTTCATACACTTGGTGGATTCATAATGATTTTTTTTTTTCCATTTGGGAGTCAGAACATGTTTTAATTAATTAATTTTCAAATTGATATCTCCTTAATCATCACTGCCTCAGACCCTGCAAAGTATTTGCATCTTATAATTTAAGTGCTTTGAAACTGGCTATCAAGTGAAATTGTTAACCAGGCTGAGATGAAATTCACATTTGCACCTTAATCTCGTCTGAGCATTTTCAAGTGCTGGAAGTTAATTACATCCATGGTAGTCCTTTGATACTTGAGTAATTTTGGAGCACAATGACTTAAATTTGTGCTCATTGCCTGTTAGAAATTTCACTCCTCAGCTGACACAGAAAATTCTCCTTGTGCTGTCTGTTCTTCCTGTGGGTCCAGCTGGATTTGTGGGCAGCATTTGGGTCGTGGATTCCTGAGAATTGTTGCCAGTGTTTCATTTACTGAGAGCCCAAACCTTCCAGGTGTGGATCAGCTTTCTGCAGGTCGAGGATCTCTTCAGCTCCTGGAGTCGGGGGCTTTTCTTTGGGCATCCTCAGTGCTTGTTGGCATTGTGCTGAGCATCCCTGCCTGGATGGAAGGTGCTGAGCCTCATTCCTGATGGAGCAGCTCCCCATGGTCCTTGTGAGGGAGAGCCAGGGCTCCTTTCCCTTCTCTACAGCAGACTCCCAGCCAGGCATAATTTGCCCACAGAGCCTCAGCTGCCTTTTTGAAGAATGGGGCAATTGCTGCCCTTGCATCTCTGCAAAATATTCTGGAGTCCTTAGGCTGGAGTTTCTGCACCTACCGACTCAGAATCATGAACTGCTTCATGAAATGCTCTGGAAACAGCAAATAACTCCCATCTGTCCTCTGCTCTCCCATCCCCACGGATCAAAGCCACAGAGGTTGTGTAAGCAGGGGAATGCTGGATGACTTTTGCTTTCCAGCAGGCAGTGGGGAGTTTGAATTTGGATTTCTGACAATGATGCAGCTTGTTGGAGCCATTCCCCATTGAAATGGGGTCTTATTCAGCACTGCTAATAAGAGGGTAAAGGCAGCTAAATACAGCTGTCTTCCTCAGTGTCATTTGGGATTTATTAGCAAATATGCAGTGGAATTGAATCCCTTGTAAGTACCCTGCAGCTAATGGTAGATAGCAATTAGCTGAAATGACTACTGTGGAGCACTGATGCTGCATCAGTGAGGGGACAGGAATTCTGGAGCCAGCACACAGACCCAGCAGCTTCCAGAACTCCCTGGAGTTTGGATTTTCTGTTTCACGCCCTTAGCAAAAGACTGCGGTGAAAATCGCTGGGTCTGGGTAATCCCCGGAGCTGCAGCTTGAACAAACACTTCCCCAGCAGCGCTAAGTGCGTGTGGATATTATTATTTTCGGCTCAGGGGTCACTGAAAGGACTCACTGCAGTGTTCCTACCAGTGGAAGTGTGTGGAGTGGGGATCTCCTCCCCTCCAGATGTGAAGGGGTCTGGCCCAGCTGCTTGGAACCAGTTCAGAGGTTGGGGAGGACTGGGTGCAGCATTCACGGGTTCATCCCTGACCTTTTCCTCTCCAAACTCAACAGGAGGTTCTTTTTCCTTCCCCTCACTGATGAGGTGAGGTGTAGGTCAGGGTGTCCCAGGGGGCTCTGCCTTTTGCCTGGAGGGGAACCAGCTCCTGTGTGCCGCTTTCCAGCTTCCAAAAGCGCTTTGAATCAGGCTCATTTCATGGATATCTTGATTTGTTTGCCACCCTCCCTGCCTGTCAGGAGGGGATTGGTGCTGGGGGTGTGATTGGGTGGGGAGTGAGGGGCTGTGCTGGCCACGTTCCACCAGATCTGCCTTTGGGAGGGAGATAATGGAATATTTTCATTATTCTCCTGCCACGTTGCTGCTGGGTGTGTGGATGATGGAGAGGAGCAGTGTGGATAAGAGGGATCTGAGTGATGGATTGGTGCGGTGCCGTGGCAAGGAGATGATATTTAAGGGTAGGAAGTTGAAATCCTCTGTATTTAGGAGCAAATAATGAGATTTTCTTAAAGACTGGAGCTCATTTGGGAGTAAATGAGAGAGAGAGGCAGGTGTGGATGTGCTGGACCTGCCTGGGGCAGAGTAAACAGGGAAAACTGCCCAAAACCCTTTGGGAGAGTGCCCCAGGCAGAGGAGAGCAGTGGCCTGAGGCGAAGTGGGCGTAAATTCACAGTGAATAAACTCGGGCTGTGCCTCAGGAGGATCTGGAAGCTTTCCTCAGGTAGGGAAACAAAGGAAAATATTGGGACCACTCCCCATCAGCGGAGGGGACACATCCCCAAGGCTCTGAAGCCACCTGGTCCTGGTGGTTCAGAGCCATCAGCTCCCTCTCAGGTACAGCAGCAGGGCTGGGAAAGGAAATTGCTAAAGGGGGATAATTCCCAGCTTGATTGACTGGCAGCAGGCCCTTCAAGAAAGTAATTATTTAAATGCACGTTTAGTTCGTTAAGCCATTGAATATGCATTTATACTGAGCACCTGGTAAATCTGCTCCTTTTTTGGTTCGGAAGAAATGTTTAATTGCCCGTCACCAGTGCTCTGAAATCAGATTTATTTTTGTACAAAACCTAATCAGATTGCAAGTAAGATGCTAAAATCTGTTGTTTCACTAACTCATATCAATAGAAATACTAAGGGGGATTTTTTTTTTTTTACTACTCTTGGTGGTTTTGATGGGTTTTTTTCTGCCTTACCTTCTGTCTAAAAGCTTGGAGTTTTGAACCTCACAAGGTCTGATTGGGAATGAGCTTTGCAATCGCCCCCACTAACATGAATCAAATATCTATAAATACCTTTCCTTTTCCCTTTTCTCCCTTTTTTTAAAGGCAGTTTCACCTTGCAGGCAGGAAGAGGTTCTCTTGCCCTGTGATACTTGCAATATTTAAGGCAGCAGACAACTGACCCCAGGCTCTGTCTGGTGACAGGATAATTTTCTGTGTACCCTGATGGATTTGTTGGCAGCAGTGTCAGGTTTGCTGTGAGCAAGGAAGCCCTGAGCAGGGTGTTGGGAGGTCTGAGTGTGTGGTGTTCCCACTCTGGGGACCTCTATCATCCCCTAATTATAATATCCTAATTATAGTGTTTGACAGCAGTCATGGTGATGGTTGATAATGGCACTGGTGGCACCTTGTGCTGTTCCTGTTATTTCTCACTTCACAGTGTCCTTGGCTTCCCCAGCACCCCTGGGACTCTCTGCCTTCTCCAAATTGCTGGAAACATTTGATATATGTAAAGATTTCTGTATTTTACCTTTTCCAAAGGCGCATTTTTGCCGTGGAGTTCTTTGAACGAGCTTGCAGCAGGCAAAAAGGCAATCTGTGCTCCAGCTCCTCATTAGCTGCTGCCTGACAGTGATGGGTGACCCTGGGAATTCATGTTCAAGGCTGCTCCTCCCGTTTTCCTCAGCTCTCTCTGCCTTCACATCAGTTATCCTTTAAAGAAAAACTTGAGGAGGAGGGAGGGGAGGCCCTGCCCATGCTGGATTGGGAAGAGTTTTCCTCCTGCCTGTCACTGCACAGGGGAAGGTCACCCTTTTCTGCCTGTGAGTGTGAGAAGCAACATCCATTCCTGGACTGGGGACCGGCAGGTGTCACATTAATGGGGACCAAGTCATCTGCCACCCACTCATTCCCCCTGGCAGAATCCTGGGCAGATTGCTGAGTGCATTTGTGGCCAAACACTGCATTTAAATGTGGCCTCAGCCCCACTGCTTGGCTCTGCCTTTGGAGCTCTGGGTGTGTGTTCAGAAAATGCACAGAGAGCAGAAGAAGGGGTAGGGGAGGGCTTGGACCTTGCTGTCATCGACTGTTTTCCCTTCACTGCTCTGTCAGGGTGGTTCAGGTTTGTCCTTTCAGTTCTGTTTTGTGGGCTTTGGAAGCTTTTTAAAGTGGAATTTTAGTGCGCTTGAGATTGTTCCTCAACCTTTGGTTGATTCCCTGCCCTTGGCATTGTGTTCCTGCGTGCTTTTGAGCCTGAAGTGATTGAACTGCACGCAAAGGTGCTTCCCAAAAGGGAAGGTGGGTGCGTTTTCCACGGTTTCTATTAACAGTTGCAATCCTTGCTGATGTCCAAGGCTGGACAGCGCAGGATGCAGGGAAAAGCTTCCTGTCTCTTCCCCCTGTTTGCTCAGGTCCCGGGCCCAGCAGTGATGTTAATTAGATAAGTCAGATACTCTGCAGAGCAGCCTGTTCAAGGACAAACAGATTTTAATTAAGGGCTGTGTGCACTGGAAGGTCATGTCACTGCCTTGTGCCTGGACAGTTACTATGGGAACACCAGGAAAGCGCCCACAGAGGGTGAGGGTGGCACAGAGTGGGCTCTGGGGCACAGAATTCGCTTTGAGTGTGGCAGATGTGGTCCCCCCCTTGCAGTGTGCACCTGAGTTGTGTTGCTGTGGGAATGGGAATCTTCACTTCAAGCTCTTAAACTCACCAAGAAGTTCCACGTGAGCTGGACAGCAACAATGTGAATTTGGGAAATCGATCTCCACCCCAGTTCTTTGGACTGTTTACAGCTGGTGAACTCAATTTCTCAAAGATGGGTATTGGAAAGAGTTTTGTTAGGTTTGAAATTAGAGCTCGAGGTGGGTTGAAATTCAAGGTCAGGTTAGTTTGCCTCTGTCTCTGCCATCTTCTACCTGGAATCCTGCATTAACTCCAGTGGTAGTGGCTCATTCCTGCATTTCAGGTCCCCTCAAGATTCACCCCCACTAAGCTGCCTGAAGTTAATCCTGCTGATTTGATTTGAGTGCAAGGTGTTCCTTGCCTTCCTTCAGTCCCAAAGCTCCTTTGGGCTGTTTGGGATGTATCAGCAGAGACTTTTCAATATCTGATGATGATGCAGGATCTACAAACCATGGATGTACCCTGGGACTGATGAAATCTTGCTGGAATCTCCAGGCAGAAACTCATTAATTTTCATGTGGTCCAGCAAGAGGATCAGCAGAGAGAAGTTAAGTGTTTTTAATCTTAATATTTTTATTCCGGCTATCAAACAGAAGCAGCTTTCTTGTATAAATAAAATAGCCACTCAGATGTGGGCTTTGCTTTGGAATGAAGTGTTTGTCTGGGAGTTTGAGATGGGAGCTCACAGGAGCTGCTTCACAACCCCCTTCTCCCTCTTGTTACCTGGTGGCTTTGGGGACAAATGAACAGCGAGGCAGAAGAGGTCACAGGTGTGTTTGGAGAGTTTAAAACCAGGTTTTATGCTATTTTTTCTTTTGTTTGGCCAGTCCTTGTGGTTGCCCTACTTTGGAGGATGCCAAGCTTTGGGTGTTTGGAACCGCACGGAGCCGACTCAGCAGGGAGACTGCCAGGGAAATGGGCTGGGATTTCAGACAGTTCATGAACTGCTCATGCAGGAGCTGCCTTTGTTTCCTGGCAGCTGAGCAGGCACTGTTCTGCCTGTTTGTAGGGAAAACCTGGCAGGGTTGGCGTTTCCTCCCTGTGCCCCTCGGTGCTGGTGTGGGATGGCAGGAGACGTGGGAGCACAGCCCTGGAGCAGCTGTGTCCTGGAGCTGGTGTGTGCAGGGCAGGTTGTCCTTGGTCTGCAGAGCTCCTGACTGCAGGGCTGGGCCTGGGCTTGGGCTCCTGGGTGGTTTTGGGGAAGCCTCTTCCAGGGCTCAGCAGGGATCTGCTCCAGGAGGAGGCAGCTGGGCAGAAGGCTGCTCTGGGGCTGGGTACCACAAACTTTCTCCAAGTGCTGAGAACAGACTGGAAACCACCTGTGAGCGTTTATTATCCTCTGACAGACCCTTGATGTTCTGCCTCTGGACAGGGGATCTCTGTTTTTTTTTTTTTTTTTTCCTCAGCAGATGTCCACCTTTGACCTAGATAGTTTTGACTCTTCCTGCTCAATTTATTTTTAAAAGAGCAAAGAGAAGCAGCAGGAGAGAGGAGCAGGAACATGCTGTGTCCATCTCCCTTGGGAAGGGGCTGGCTTTGCAGCAATGAAAGCTTGGGAGCCCCTTTGGAGAATTTGGGATAGACATGGTCCAACAGGGACAGCTGTGACGTAGAGAGGACTTGGTGGAGCACTCAGAAGGGAGTGTTTTCCTTCTCTTGAAGCACTGTCACTGCTCACAGTGCTCTTTCTGACAGCATGGAGTGTGCCAGTGCCAAAGGTGTCAGAAAATGCACAGGAGGAAAGCTGGCCTGGAGGCCAGTGTGCCGAGTGCCTGTGGAAAAAGTGACAGCAGGAGAGTTAATGAAAAGCAGACACAGAGCACTGGGAGCTGCTCAGCCAAGAAAATCTGCACAGTCCAGGGTTTTCTCTGGTATCCAGCAAAAACCTGTTACAGTTTGGCTTCCCTCTCTTTTACCCCAGGGAAAATGGTTCAGGTGTAAATGCCTGGATATGTGACTTCTGCAGCAGCTGGAACAGGTGTTACTCCTGATGATTCCATGTCTTGGAAGCAGGAGCCCTGAGCTTTTTGTCCAGATTCCTGCTGAGAATCCAGGGGCTGTCTTTGGTTGCTTGCAGATGTGATCTGTAAATCAGAGAATCTTAGAGTGGGTTGGGTTGAAAAGAACATTAAAGATCATATCATTCCATCTCTGTCCATGGGCAGGGACACCTTCCCCTTGAAGGTGGAATCTGAATGCTCCTGTGTTTTGAGTCCAGGGGAAAATGTAAAGGTAAAACAAACTGTGACCATTGCAGAGCTGAGTGGGAGCACTGCAGCCAAACTCCTCTAGAAACGATTCCCTTGGTTTTGGCAGGATGGAGGCATCCTGCCTGGAGCTGGCCCTGGAAGGAGAGCGATTGTGCAAGGCTGGGGACTTCAAAGCCGGGGCAGCCTTCTTCGAAGCAGCAGTGCAGGTGGGGACAGAGGACCTGAAGACTCTCAGTGCCATCTACAGCCAGCTGGGCAACGCCTATTTCTACCTAAAGGAGTATTCCAAGGCCCTGCTGTACCACAAACACGACCTTACCCTGGCCAGGTGAGTGTGTCAGCACTGCTTTGTCCTCATCAGACACAGCCTGGAGTGAGGGCAGGTTCTGAACCCAGAAATACACATCCAGAACTGGCCCTGAGGGTGATTGTCCCGTGGAGAACTTGAGACACACCAAGGATGGGTCAGCTGCCTTCAGAGCAGGGAGGTGGAGAAAGGGATGTGGCTCTGAGGAGGGTGCCTGGAGCAAGGGCAGGGCAGTGTCCACTTCTGTCCCCAGGTACTCCCTGTAATGACCTGCAGTCATTAGAGCACTTCTGAAACAGCAAATGAGGAACAAGGATCTGCCTCCAGAATTGTGGGAGCCCGTGGGAAGCTCTCCAGCCAGGTGTCTGTGCTGGGAAGCTGCAGTTTAAATCTGCCTTCAGCAGCTGGTTAATAAAAGTCTCTGAGCTCTTCAACACCTTCATCTTGTAGAACCATTGGGGACCGAATTGGAGAAGCCAAGGCAAGTGGCAACCTTGGGAATACCCTGAAAATCCTGGGGCAGTTTGATGAAGCCGTGGTGTGCTGCCAGAGACACTTGGACATTTCTCGGGAGCAGGGAGACAAGGTAATGGGGTTCCACCAGGAAATATTTCCTGGCTTTAAAAATAACCTGTCTGCAAGTCAGTAAAAGTGATCTGGTGAAAGGTGGGCTTTGGGAGGAGCTGCAGGGTGAAGCTCTCCCTTCTGCCATCACACATTTTGTGCTGCTGTGAGGGTGAGGATGGGAGAGGAAAATGGGGGCTTGTGGTTCTGGAAGGTGGGAGAGGAAAAATGGAGGCTTGTGGTTCTGCCCATCCCTGCCCAGCAGTAGAAAGGTCCACATGGGGATGTGAAGTGCAATTCCTTGCTGTTGCCTGTTCTTCTTCTCTTTAGGTAGGTGAAGCCAGAGCTCTCTATAATATAGGGAATGTTTACCATGCAAAGGGAAAGCATTTATCCTGGAACACAGCCCAGGACCCGGGCCACCTGCCTCAGGAAGTCAAGGACACACTACAGAAAGCTTCAGAATATTATGAGTAAGTACCCAAGCTTGGCCAGCCCCTTCTCCTGCAGAGAACAGGGCCACTGACTGAGAATTTTCAGGTTGTAACAGATTATGAATATTTCTCTGAGATGCCAAGCTATGTTGGCAAATTAATCTCAAGGAAGGTGAGGAAAGGTCTTTTATAAAATCGGAGCTAAAATTCGTGCTGGCGTTGGCTTTGTAAGACTCAGTGTGGTTTGAATCGTGATCGTGCACCAGTCTGCTGCTTCCCAGAGCTGTGTTGGGAACTCTCAGCTCCCGTGGCCCCTGCTGCTCTCTGCTGGCCTCTGTGAGGATGGATCCCTGCGTGTTTCCATCCCTGTCACCCAAGGGAAGAGTCACTTTGAAGTCCTGGTTTTTTTCTCAAGGATCTGCACTTTATCTCCCTTGTCACAACCTTCCTTTTCCTGAATCATTTCAAAGGTCACTGTCATGTGCCACACGGGAAGGTTGGCAGCAGAATTTTGGGCTCGTGTTTTTCTCCTCTTACTTCAGGGTTCTGCTTTTGTGATGCAGTTTTTTTAAATGGGCTTTTTAAGTGAAGAGAGTGATAAGATCTCATATCCCTGCCCTCATATCTGAGGATGTGATAGTGCCTATAAATAACTCACCCTTTTTCCAAAGAGTGATGCATGCAGCATAGCCAGGGGGGTAAATTTGTGCCAGTGGTGAGTGCTCCACCATTCTCTGTGTGCTGTGTGCATAAAGGGGGTAAAAACAAGATAAAGAAATGCCAGGAAGCTCCCAGGGCAGAGAGCTGGCATGGGACTGTGGGTCTTGCCTCTCTCCCTGGAGCAGGACAGGGAAATCTCCCTGTGCCCCTGGTCCTGCAGTGAGGTGGCCGTTTCTGATTTAGTGTGGGATGGATCAGACCGGGTGTGTGAGCACAGCTGTGATTCCTGCACCGAGCCACCCATTGCCTGAGGGGACAGAGCAGCAGGACCTGCACCCCTGGGGTGACCAGCACAGGTCACCAACCTGTGACAACTGGGAGGGAAATGCCTTCCCCAGGGCTGCCTCTCCTTCCTTTCAGTGCTCCTCGCAGGGCTGTGGCTCATGGATGTTCTGCCCTGGTGTCTTTCAGGAGGAACCTGTCCCTGGTGAAGGAGCTGGGGGACAGAGCTGCCCAGGGCCGGGCTTACGGCAACCTTGGCAACACCCAGTACTTACTGGGCAACTTCAGTGAGGCCATTGCCTTCCACAAGGAGGTAGGAGACCCCTACTGTCCCCCAGCTGTTTTCCTCCCTCTTGTGTGAACCCCAGGGTGTTGTACCTGTTGTACCAACTCACACTGAGCAAATCTTACTCCAGCCCCCATCAGCACCTCGTGAGCAGCTTGAGGGAAGGGTGCTGTTGGCTTGGAAACCAGAGGAGGTATCCAAGGGCACGTTGCAGCTGGGTCTGGCAAGGATTTTTTGGGTTTTTTTTGGTTTTTTTTTTCCTGCTCTTAATTTGTCTCAGTCTAGATTTTAATAAATGCAAGCCATGAATTTAATTAAGCTGCTGAAAGAGCTGTTGATCAAGAATAAATGCTGCTTGTACAGCATAATAACTTTCTGCAAAGCTTTACAGGGAGGTGAGGTGACAAAGTCCCTGCCCCAATTCAAATGCAATTTAGCTTCTGTTGCAGTGTGCGTGTCAGGTCCCTTCCAGTGGAAGGTGGAAATTCACTGCTCCTCTGGTTTTTAAATGCTGGGAGGAGAGCACTGGGATGCACCATCACTCCCACTTTTCCAAGAGCTTTTCCTGATGCTGAATTGCAGAAAAGGGAGAGGTTTCCTGCTGCTCCCACCCCTGGCAGGCAGGTTCATCACAGCCTGTGGGAAATCCAGGCACAGAAAATCCTCAAAACCCTGTGCATGCCGGCCCAGATATCAAAATGAACACAGGGTTTGACTTGAGGCCTTGGAAAAGGCTTCCAGACAAGAATGTGGGTTTGTAATATAGATGGAGACATATTAAGCTGTGTAGTGGAAAGTTTAAAGGTTTTTAAGTTAAGATATAGAAGCAGTTATAAAGGTAATAAGAAGTTTTAAGGTGTAGCAAGTAGTTTGTGTGTCACCGTATGACTGGATAAAAAAAGCCTGCATTGTGCCAGGACGTGTGACACAGTTTAATTAGCCATTGGTGTGAAAGTGAAAGTTGAAACAATCTGTGTGGCAGTAGATTATTGGCTAATAAACCTTGTAAACCTCTTGTTGCCTGTGGTCTTGTGACCACTGACCACGAAGACGTTCTCACTCCTTGAGACTGAGGCAATAAATCACGATTTGTTGTGTCCCAGTGGTTCCAACATCCATCTCCTCGTAGCAGCCCTAAAAGCCGCCCCTCAGGGGAGCTGCTGTGGCACAGCGAGGTGTCCCCTGTGCTGACTGAGCCGTGTCTGTGTGCCTGCTGCAGCGCCTGGCCATTGCCAAGGAGTTTGGGGACAAGGCAGCCGAGCGCAGAGCCTACAGCAACCTGGGCAACGCCCACATCTTCCTGGGCAGGTTCGACATCTCCGCCGAGTACTACAGGTGAGGGAGTGCCAGGGGCTGCTCCCTGGGAATCCTGAGCTGTCACAGCCAATCCTTCAGCTCCAGGGGTTGTGACAAGGGACGTGGGGGTGGCAGGGCTGCTGTGGTGGGTGATGCAGGGTGTTGCTCCAAGGGGTGACTTCCCTGTGGCCTGGCAGTGACCACGCTCTTCGTTCCCACCTGTTCCCTGCAGGAAAACCCTCCAGCTCTCCAGACAGCTCAGAGACCAGGCAGTAGAAGCCCAAGCTTGCTACAGCCTGGGGAACACGTGCACACTGCTTCAAGATTATGAGAAAGCCATTGAATACCACCTGAGGCACCTGGTGATAGCACAGGAGCTGGGAGACAGGTAAAGGCACTGAAGAGCCCCGACCCTCCTCTGAATTACTGTTCTCCCTTAAGCACCAGCAATGTGTGTGCTTGAAAGCCATCAGAAATCTCTGGGCAGCCAGTCCTTAGTCCAATGATCTGTCAAAGACACGACATGATTCACCTTTCTCATGTCATTCAAACCTGGAGATTGTGCCCTCAGTGCTGTGCCTGTGTGGGCTGAGTGAGATTTCTAATGAGAGGTACTTGAAGAAAATGCCTGGTGCTCGGTGCTGTGCCAGTGGCTGCTGCTGTGTTACCCCAGGAGGGCCTCTGGAGAGCTCCCTTATGTTCACAAAAGTTGTATCTTCCTTAAAAGCTCTGTGTTTAGTGCACACAAGAGGTGCTGCTTTGCCCTGTTGCTCTGGGTTGATGCTGGAAATCTCCATGGACGAATGATGTTTCATGGAGATCATGCGTCCTGTTTCTTGGTCTTGCTCCTCATTATTTAGGAGGCTTTGCCTTTTAATTTTTCTTAAATTTTAGTTGGGTGGTTGTTTTTTTTTTTAAGAGAGAGGCTGGTTCCTTTTTCCTGGATATTCTGGTCCTGAGCCCTCTTGCTGCTCAAGTGACTTTTGGTTGTGCTCCATTCCCTTGGAGGCTGGGTGTCCTCCACTAGATGGAGCAGGGACATCAGGATGGGAGAGCTGTGCCAGCACCCGGGCACAGCACTGCTCGGGGCAGGCACAATCCCACCCAAGGGTGAATCATGCTGTGGGGGTGCAGGCCTGTGGGCTCCTGCATTTCTGGGAACACACACCCTTGTGAGCAGGAGGTATTGAACACGGTGACAAGAAAAACGTTGAAATGCTGATCAACCCGCCCAAACCTCTGAAAAGGGAGTTGCAGTCATGCTGAACCTCCCCCCGCGCCCCCAGGTGCTTTTTTTATCCTTTCTCCCCCCACATCTGCTCGTTTGCAGAGCTGAGCAGGCTCTGGGGAGCAGGAGGCTCTGCCTGCTCCTGCAAACAGCTGCTGAAGCTCCAGTTTGCCAGGCTGGGGGTCTGGGCTGCACAGGGCAGGCTCCACATTCCCCTGCTTTCCCTGGCTCCTGAAAACCAGCAGCAGTGCCCTGGAGACCTCGTGGAAATCTGTCCCTGTCCTCTCTTGGGTGCAGTTTCATGCTGTGTGCTCACCCTGGTGATGCAGTGCTCATCTGGAGCTCTTGCCTGCCTGCAATGTTCTTTCCTTGCCATTTTCATGCTGGTTTAGCTCTGGGCTGCTGATTAACCAGAGCTGGGTGTTGAATTCTCTCTGTGCAGCTCTGGAGAGGAGCCCTGGTTGTGTGAGGTGGAAGCTGGGCAGGAGCTCTGGCTTCTCCTCTCGGGCTGCTGCTCACCAGTGAAGCCAAACCACCCTGGCCCTTGCTCCATGCTTGCATTTTGTCCCTGTGGGTTCAGTCCTGCTTCCCAGGCTGTTGTTCACCCCCAGCTCTTGCTGAGCTCGGTGTAAGAAGACTTGAAGATGTCCAGCACGCTTAATTTTCCAGTGTAAAACCTTTGTGGAGGTGGAAGCAGAGCAAGGAGCCTGGCTGCCAGTGCTCTCCAAACGCTTTGCCCAGCATTTCTGTGGTTTGACAGTTTCCTCTTCTGCAGGGTGGGAGAAGGAAGAGCCTGCTGGAGCCTTGGCAATGCCTATGTGTCCCTGGGGAGCCATGAACAGGCTTTGCACTTTGCAAGGAAACATCTTGAAATCTCTCAAGAGGTAAGAGAAGCTGGTGCAAATCAGCTGACCCCTGGTGGGAGCAAGACTCTTTTATTCCAATAAGTTCTATTGATGCAGTTACCTGGCTCTCAGTGCTCTGGAAAGCCCTTCTCTCTGTGCTGTTTCATTGGTGTTCTTAGGAGCTGCAGAGCTTGGCTGGAAAACACTCTTTTGATGAGAGGCTCCCAGCCTTCCCCTAAATTACAGCAGAGGTGTGAGCTGTACCTTGCTGTTAACAAATGTTCTGGGTGAGAAAGATCCTAGGGACTTGTCCACTGGCTGGCCAGAGTGTTGTGCACCCAGCAGGTGTGAAGGCACTCAGGTCTCTCTTGGTCTCCAGGCTGTAAGATCCCACTTTTCTGACCACAGGGAGATTCCAGCTGCTGTCCCTGGATGCACACAGCCACTGCCATCCCCTTTGGGGTGCGTGTATGCAGCTGCTCTGGTTTCCCCTTGGCCTTGCCCAGCTCTCTCTGCAGCTTCCCTGCTGTTTTCAGGTGGCTCAGAAGTGCAGAAATGCAGAATTCCATTGTTTGCTCTTTTCAGTGTGTTGAGGAAATCGGCTGTGGCCTCTTTAGTCTTCCCCAGATGAAGAAATTGCCCTCTTGAAGCACTAATTGAAATCACCATCTGTAAGTGTGCTGGGTGTTCTCCTGCCTGTCTATTAGGTTGGCTAAATCTCCGAGTAGGGCTGACACAGCAGCCTAATTACAGATTTAATTATACTTATCAGACACACAGAAGAAATAGTCATCTTTGGCCCTGTACATTTTAGGACAGATTAACTTTCCCAGCTCTGCTCAGGCTGGGGCTGAGTCCTCAGAGCTGAGGGGCCATGGGAGGATCAGCCCTGGTGGTCCTGGAGCTTTTAGGGCGGAGGGGAAACCCAGCAGTGTGGAGGTTCCCAGTGTTGTCATTCCAGGTGCTGGCTGTGGCTCCAGCTGTGTCCGGAGTGGGTTCCTCATGGCTGAAGAAGTCCCCCCATCATAAATTATGGAGCAGTGCAGAGACTGTCCCTTTGACAAGCACCAGGATTTGGGGGATTTTGGCCAGGAGAAACCTTGTAGAATTCAACCTTTTCATTCTGTTTCCATCACCTTCTTCCCAACAAAAATCTAATGGTGGCATTGGAATCCAAATGCAACCAGCTCAGGGTAACCACACTGGAAGCTGCTTCAAGTTGATCAGAGGTTACTCTCAAAATCCCACTGGAATAAAGGACATGTCCCTAAAGACCTTGGGAGCTGCCCCAGCTCTAGGACACTGCTCTGGAGTGCTTTTGTCCTCTCAGAGTGCAGCTCCTGGGAGGCTGAGGGCAGAAAGCAGAGCTGTGCTGTGGCGTGTGTGACAGGTCCTGCCCTGGGTCATTGTCCTGCCCGTCTTTTCTTGGTGGTTAAAAGGACTTTGGAGATGATCTGAAATGAGTGGAAGTCAGGGAAGCACTTCATAATTGAGCATCAAGGACTGTAAGACCTAACATGGACACGGTAATTTCTCTGGAGATGATGTCAACAGCAAATCCCCTGTAATTGGCAGGGGGATTTATGCCTGGTGATAAGCCCTTTGATCTGCCTCCCTTTACTGGCGCTCGGGGCTTTGTCATAAATAATGTGGGGATTTATGGTTTTGTTCCATGCTGCAGTCTGTGGCAGGGGACACAAAAGAGCTGTTGCCAGGCATTTAACAGGAGCCAGGCCTCTCCAGGGGAACAGCCAAGGTCTTCCTCTGTCCCACAGGCTGCTCTTCCTCTGAAGATCAGAGGCTGCTTCTGGGTGACCTCTCCGTGTCTGCTGGTGATGTGCAGCACAGCCATTCTCTGCTTTGGTTAAACCTTGAGGAGGATCCAGTGTTGTGCCCTAAAACCCCCTCATTTTAAGTAGCAGGAGATCTCTTCCCAAACACTTAACATCAGCTTCCTTGGCCCCAGGCCAGCGAGAGGTGGGAATTGGGGAAAAACGTGGACTTCTAAAAGATTTTTTTGGAGCGTCGCGTGGGTAGATCACCAGGAACAACTCGAAGTTGTATGGCTCTGAGCCAGGAGAGAAGGGCTTTCGGGGCCCTGGTGTGACACTGCCCACGTGGCTGATGGCAGCGTGGTGTCTGGTGCTCAGTAACTATGGAAATCCTTGAGGAAGGGGGCTGGGAGCTCCAGGGCTCTGTGCCAAGCCATGTGTGGCTGCAGGACAGCCCAGACATGCACGTTCAGGCTCAGCTCTGTGGCACTGGGTGAGCTGAGCTGTGCTTCAAGGTGCATCATGGCAAGCACCGACCCTCTCCCAAATTATCACCGGGGAACAGTTCTGGAGAGCTGTGTGCCCTCTCAGGCGTCTCCAAGCTCTCTTTTGGCTGTCTCTGGGTTTGATTTTGGGGTGGGGGCTGTTTGCTTGGAGCACTCCATGCCTTTAACCCGTGCCCTGTTGGTTTTCCTGCTGCAGATCGGGGACAGGAGCGGGGAGCTGGCGGCGCAGGTGAACATGGCCCAGCTCAGGGCAGCCCTTGGCTTGAGCCCTGGGGATGAGGACGTGGCTGCAGCTCAGCCCTGCTCTGGCTACGAGGCACAAGGTGAGTTCCTGGCGTTTTGGTGGCATTGGGAAGCCTCAGGAATTACGTGCTGTGGGGAGGGGAAGGTGTTTGCAAGTGGACAGGAAATACAAATGCTGGAGCAGAATAACATCATAGAGTGCCTTCACAACAAGGAGGGCTGGGATGTGCTTGCTCTGTGCTTTCCACAAGCTGCTGTGGCAGGGAAGGATCCCCAAAAAAGGGGCACTGAAGGAGTTAATGGAATTAGTCTGCATTGGGAGTGAATTTCCACGTGCCATGCAGCAAACTGGCTTTTGTATCTTTTAAAGCTCTGCAGGGCTCTTTTCACTGATTTGACTGACACCAGAGGCTTGCAGGAGTGACTGGCAGGGATTTTTAGCTGCCCTTGTTGTGATTAGCACCCAGTAACGAGCCCAGGGCATGGGCTGGAGGCAGGTTGGGGCCATCAGCACACACTGGGTGACTTCTCACCTTTGGAACACCTGCAGCAGAGCTGAGCATGGGAACAAGATGTGGCAACACTTGGTCACGGCAGCCAGAGTGGCTTTACTGGGCCCTGGGTCACTGTGCCTGCGCTGCCAGGGAGCAGGGAGGCACAGAGAGGTCACCACAGTGCTGCCAGCGTGACTTGGGGACTGTCCTGGAAGTGCCCACTGCAGGCACGGGTGGGTGCCTGGCACAGGCACTCCCAGCTGGCAGCTCCATGCTGGGGCAGAGTTATTAATTCACACAAACTGCATCCCAGGAGATGTCCACTGATTAAATACGACCTTGCTGGCACAGGCACGTTCCCCTGTTGGTAGCAGTGACGTGGAGGGGATGATGCTGAGGTGAAGGCACTGTGCCCTGGAGAGAAAGGACAGGCTGGCTGTGCGTGTGTGCTCTCGTATTGATCTCCCAGCCATAACCTGCCACGTCAGGGCTGGAGCTTTTCCTGGGAAATGGAGCTGTGCTGAGGGAGCCAGCGTGTCCTGCCCTGCCCCACTGGGGCTGAGCTGTTGCCTCAAATGCTGTGGGGGCCACAGCAGCTTCCCCAGCCTCCCTTTGCACGTCATCTCCTGCAGAACTCGTTCCTGGCGTCCCCTCAGGGGCTTCCTTTTGGCAGGTTACTTTGTTGTGATGGGGGCAGAGGAAATGAGCCTCAACGTTGGTGCTGCGTGTGGGACAGAGGGAAGTGTGGATGTGGCCCATGGGCTGCTCACTGCCTGCTGGAGATCCAGATGTGCTGTGCTAACATCTGGAGCCAGCGGTGGTGTTTCTGCTGTCTGAGAGAGCCAGAGCTGTGCAGGTTTGTGTGTGTGTGATCCCTGCAGGATGGGAAAGGGCTCAGCAGCTGCAGTCACGGTTCTGGAGGTTGCAGTGACCCCGTTAATCCGTGGTGCCCTTGCTCACATTCCCAAGGCTGGGGCTGTTTGTTGAGGGAAGGACAAAGTGTTCTTGGGAGGAGCACCAGCAAACAACTGGGATTTGCAGTGCAGAGAGAGAAGGATCTTGGAGAGCAGGATTTCCTCTCTCCAGCTCCTGGGAGTCTGCTGGGGAGGTAATGTTGGTGGGCTGGGGGCACAGGGAGGGAGTGTGAGATCACAGCTGGCTGAGCTCTCAGTGCTTTACAGGTGGGGAAGGTGCTGGCCCTGTCACAGGGAGATGTGCAGAGGGCACAGCCCCTGGAGAGAAGGCTGACTCCTTGATTTCTCCTTAGCTTTTATCCCAACTTCAGCTCTCTTATTCCCATCTTCAGTGGAGGATGAGAGGCCACCAATGTGTCTCGGAGCCCTTGAGGGGAGGGAGATGTATCTAATGACAGCCAGAAATTTTGGTGCCATCCTGTGCACCTATTAAATGATTAGAAGAGCATAATTATTTATATTATTAATAGCAGCAATTTACAGCCAGAGGAACATCTGCTTCTGTAATAGGAAACAGGTGAGAGAGTTGAGATTCAGGTTGGCTTCTGAACCAGCCGTGCCTTTTGATGGTGACAAATCTCGTGGTGAGGAGAGCTTTCCATTTTTTTTTTTTTCCATTCAGACTCTTTTTTCCTGCTTAAGGTTACAAAATGGCTGCATATTCCTAAGGATGCTAAAATCCTCTGATTAGGCAAATGGGATAAAACACATCAGATTCATCAAGCAGGTACAGTAAAGCTTCACAGCAAAGGTTGAGCCAGATTTTCACTGTGGTGTCCTTCAAAGGTTACTGCTGCTTTTGGGGCTTGGGCATTGCCCTTCCCTGGGCTCTGGGGGTGGAAGGAGTGCCTGATGTTTCCCTCTGCTGTTCTGGCTCTCCTTGCTGAGCTCTTCGTAATTTTAATTAATATTCTGAGGGTATTTGGATGTCAGAAGATAGAGCTGGAGGCCGGGGAAGCGGGGCAGTGCTGCAGAAGTCTTGTGAAAGCAGCGACCTTGTTGAGAAAGGCAAACACAGAGAGCTTAAAGCAACAAACTGGAGGAAGCTGGAGAGGACCTGGAACACGAAGTAAATAAACAGGGGCTGGGTTTGCTTCTCCAAACAACCAAAAATGTGGCCCTGAATAAATCCCCTTCTCTTTCACACACTGCAAGCTAAGAGTTGAGTACTGGTAGGCTTTGCCTTTGGAGAGAAGTGAAGGACTTTCCTGTGGCTCCATGGGGTTGTTTTTAGGGGTGAAGGCAACCAGGGTGAGAAGCAGCACTGGGAGATGTCCTGGGGTGCAGACAGGCAGCGCTGGTGCCCTTTCCAGAGCAGTCAGTCTGGGCTGAAGCTGCAGCATCTGCTCCCTGAGGAGCAGCCTGTTCCCAGCGTGGATTGGGAGCACCGAGCTGACCCTCCCTGATCCCAGCTGCTGCCTGCCCCTGCATGGGGGAAGAAGGTCTGGGGGATCCTGCCAGAGGAGGAGAGGGTCCTGGGAGGAGAGCACAGGGACAGGGATCACCCAGCACCCACGGGATGGAGGCAGAGAGGTGCCCTGGCCCACCCTCTGTACAGACTGCGAGCTGCTTTTCTTCTGCTTTCAGCAGCTCATCAGCCTCAGCCTTCACCTGCTGGCAGCATCCGTGTCAGGAGACACGAAGCAACCTCTGCTGGCAGCTGGGAGTGGGTGGGGAGGGCTGCAGGTGTTCCAGGAGGCGTTGGCATGGGGATGCTTCCAGAGCTGGCTCGGTTTCTGTGCTGTTTGCAGAGCACAGACACCACTGCCCTGCTGTGCTGGGCTCTGAGGGCAGGGAAGGACTCAGCCCTGAGCCTGACTGGGAGCAAACCCAGTGCAGGAAGTTGCAGTCCTGGAGTACAAGGTGGTCTCACAACTCTGAGTAATTGCTGCGATGTTGGGCACGTCTTTGATTTCAGTTTTCCCCCCACATGTGCAATGGGCATCAGCTTTTCCCTAACCAAGGCTGGAATAAGCTTCTTTGCAAATAAAGCAGTTTGGGTGAAAGAATGAGCCTGACTTCCCCCTTCTGCTCCTCTCCTGCTGAGGAATGGTGGGCACGAGGCTGCTCTGCCTGTTTGGTGTTCCAGGGGCTCCATGCTGGGAATGCTCATCCCCGTGTGAGGCAGCCCCACTTCAGGCTGTGTTCTGCAGTGGGCACAAACCCCCCCTCCTTCCTGAGCACTGCTCAGCTCTGTGGGGCTTTGACTGTGGGGCTCTGCATCCTCCATGTGGTTTTGAGCTCATCCCTTCACAGCAATCTTTGAACCCCTGGATCAATCAGACTGGAATAGAAGGAATCTGCTTTTATGTTTTCCAGCCTGTTTGCTTTTGTTTGTTTGCTGGCTTTGTGTATCTTTGAAGTACCTAAAAAGTGTTTAGGGCTGATAAAGCAGGCAGGATTGACCATCCCTCTGCTGATGCAAGCAGGGAGGTGGGGATGCTGCTCCCCATGCCTGCCTGGGGCTGGGATGCTGCCAAGGGACAGGGATGTTCCTTCCCTGGAGTTTGCTCAATCCTTTTCCCGCAGAAAGCTGTCAGCTGAGAGACGTGGCCGTGTGAGAGCAGCATCTTGCTGACAGTGGGCCAGCCCTGCTCCCTCAGGCTGTGATTTCACTGTCTGGGAAGCATTTGCCTTCCCTGGGGCAGAGTCGGGGTCACATCCCCGGCATGGAACCTGCCCCGTCCTTACCGCTCACACTTGACTAAAGTGCAGCAATTGAAAGTGCTTAATGTTAAATATCCTCAGCTCGATTTGATTTTTCCCAGGAGCTGATGGGCTGCAGCTCAGCCTTTTTTTTTTTTTTTTTTTTTCATTGTGAAAATGAAAGCCCGAGGCCGTGCCGGTTAATTGTACCTGCTGACGCAGGGGGGTGATGGATGAGGTGCTGGGGAAGCTGTGTGGCTTTTGGCCAAGTGGAAGGAAGGATCGGTGGTCTGGTGGCTTTGTTGTGCTCCAGCAGGTGCTCAGAGAGAGATCAGGGGTGAATATTCCCATGGGCCTGCAGGAAGGTGTCCCAAAGACCTGTCTGTGGTGGCCTTCAGGGAGCAGGGCTGGAAGGAGAGCTGCTTCCACAGGAGGATTCTGGAGTGAAGATTCAGGACTTCTCAAAGATGCCTCTTCTTCATAATGAGTTTGTTCTAAATCCTCTGCTGTTACAGCTGTTAAATCATTCCAGCAGCACTGATTGGGGGGGAGAACCTCTGAGTCATTTGGATTTTAACTCAGTAATTTAGCACTCACTTCAGACTGCCCCGGTGTTGGCTTTGGGAAGTTTTAAAATGCTCTTCCCAAGTGTTTAATGTTCCTCTCTCATCTTGCTGTGTCCATGAGCCTCCTTCCCAGCATCGGTGTAAAATACAGCAGGAGTTCTTGGCTCACAGCAGAGGAAATGCTCCAGGACTGGAGAAGATGATGTTGTGCTACTGAAATTTGTTTTATCTTGATGCCAGGGGAGATGGCAAGTGCTGGAAAAGAGGATGAGGAACAGGCCAACTCTTGAAGCCTGTGGCAGAGGAGGTACAACGTGGCTTGTGGCAAAGCCATCCATTCAATCAAGATTAAATCTCTTGTGGGGAGGGAGAATTTTTGGGAAATCATTGGTCCTGGGAAGGCTGAAGTTCCCTTTGGCTGCAGTTGCAGACTCCAGCAGCACTCCCAGCTCTGCTGGGCTGTCTGGTTCCTGAGTGCACCTTCCCAGACTGTTTCCCTTGGTAGCTGCTGTGTAGGAAATGCCATGGCTGTGATGCTGCTCTGTCCAACAGCACAGCACTGCCTTCAGGAACAAGATTCCTCTGCTTGCTGTACCTTTTATGCAGCACAAAGCAAGGAAAGAGAAGAAGGAAGTTCTCTTTCTCGCCCAGAGAGAATTTCTTTTTCTCTCTTAAAACTTTTCTGTACGGATGGCCACAGAGTGCTTTGGCATTTCTCTGAGCAGGGCAAGGCCAGCCCCTCAGCAGAGTCCCTGGAATCTCCTGAGTGACCTCAGGACCATCCTCCTTCCCTGGCAGGACAGCCAGCCCTGGCTTAGCACAAACACCCGGCAGAGCTCAGGATCCCAGTCCAGCGTGGGCAGCGTGTTCCAGGAGCTGCTGTGAGCTGGTGGCTGAGCACAGCAGCACCCAGGAGGAGGGATCAGCTACATCCCCCCTCTTTTTGAGAGGATTTGACTGTGGGTGTTTGATGGCTGCTAAGCTGCCACGCGGTTGCTCCTTGTCTGCCCTCCCTGAGTCAGTCCGGAGGACAAAATCGTGTCCTTGGGCTTGTCTGGCTGCCGGAGATGTTGCCCCCGTTAATTATTGCGTGTCACTTTGTAGCTAAACTCTGGTTTTGATCTCTGCTGGTTCAACACTTGCTGATAATGGATGGTGGGAGGTCATGAGACTCTGCCGTGTCCTGGCAGGGAAAATCCTGCCCTTAGAAGCGAGCCAGGTGTTGCTGCCAAGTCCATCACGCTTCTCTTGAATTAGCCCTGGGGTTATGAACCTCCTCCCAGCCTGCTCCACCCGGTTCAGTTTATCTCCCAAAAGATCCTTCTGTCCCCACCACTGCTCCTCTCTGAAGCAGACGATTGCCTGGGGGGGTTATGGTTACAGGAGGCTGTGCCTGGCATGGCCCAACCTTCCCACAGCCTCCAAGCCTTGGATTTGGCGAGTGTTTCAGCCTTGGGTGCTCAGTGTTTTCTGCAAATACCTCTCCTAAATATTTCCTTCTTTGACCCAAATTGCCGATGTTTTATTTGGTCAGAGAAAAGCTAATGCCTGTTGCACATTTGGGGGAGACCTGAAATCAAAGATGTGCCCAACACCACAGCAATTCCTCAGAGTTGTGAGGCTACAAATGAGATCCTCTTGTACTCCAAGACTGCAGCTTTCCTACGCTGAGTTTACTCCTATTGGGGGAAAAGAAATAACAAATAGGAAAAAAAAAGTAGCTCCCTTGTGCCATTTCTACCTGCAAGGAAGACTCTTTTTCCAGGTTTTACCTCTTCCATGTGAATGTGAGGGCTCTCTGGCCAGTGATCCAGAGCATCTCCTGTGCCAGCTGCTCACCCTGAGTGCAGTCAGCAAACCCCCCAGGGCTCTGGGTGCCGTGTGGATGTGCAGCCTTGCTGTTATTTCTGTTCTTTTCAGCCCCTTGCTCAGCTGTCAGACTGGATTGTGGAGATGCAGAGCTCGGGTGACACCAACACAGAGCATCTTCTGCCACATCAGCCAGACGAGCAGCTCGATGCAAAGGAAGCTTCTCTTTGTTGCCACAGATTGTGTGCAGCTTTTTTTAAAGGAGCAGAGGAGGAGAAAACAGCAGGATTCTTGTTCTGGAGCAGGGTTTTGTTGTGCTGAGGGCCTGCTGGGAGGCTGAGATTTGTTTGTGCTCTGGATACAGATCATCAGTGCCTCCCAACAGAACATTCCTGTCCTTGTGGTGCCCAGTTCTGTATCCTCAGAAGGACCCGGAGCTGCTGGGATTCCCTGGCCCTTCCTTGCCTGCAGGGGTAAGCAGATGGTCCTGCCCATGGATGGGCACACAACAGCTTGGCACCAGCATTTTATGGCCCAGTCGTCGTAAATAACTGATATTATTTGCTTTCTCTATTTAGAGAAAAGTATTGTTCTACCCCAGTAGCAACTGGGAAAACAAATGCCACCATTTATCAGGCGAGTGCTGACAATAATAGAGGTCAAGTGGATTTATAGTGCCAGAACCCATTATATGTTTGAAGACTAATTAAAGCCTTAAATGAGATGCTTGTCCTACTGGAGGCTGCCTTTTTTTTTTCCCCTTTCTTTTCCTGCTGCTGTGCTTGTTTTCCCCCTCCCCCTTCCCTCTTTAAGAGCTTTGCTGTAATAATGGAGCACGAGGCTGACAGAGCTCCCCTGATTAGATGTCAGCAGTGGATGATTTGGGATGCTCTGGGAGCACTGGGAGCACTGGACCGTATCTCCACTGTCACTGCAGAGCTGGGAAGGGTTTCCAGACCAGCATCCCACCCCAAACAAACGCCTTGGCTGCTCTGATTTAATTATCTGGAGCAATATTTAGAGTTGTCTGCCAGAATCAAGGGTCAGGGCTGTACAGGTGGGGGGAGAGGCTGTCCAGGGCTCTGAGAACTCCCCCAAAAGCTGAGCCAATATCTTGGTTAATGCAGGCACAGCAGGAAATGACCTTTTCCTGAGCATACAGCAAGCCCTGCTGCTGGATTTGTTGTGATGTTCGGGGTGCCCAGCCTGTGCTTTGTGGGGAGCGCTGCAGGCACTGAGGGCTGCTGTTGGCTCCACAGCCTTTCCCTGTTGGATTTCCACGGAGTCCCCTGTCAGGTTGAATTCTGCCTGCTCTGGCACAGCCCCCCAGAGGGATCCAGCTGCAAATATAGAGCTGGTGCTGTGTCTGGGGTTGGGGAGCCCTGCTCTGCTCGGGCTGGAAGCGGGAGGGAGGCGGCAGCTCCAGGAGCAGCGGGAGAGGGGGCAGAGCTGGGGCTTATCAAAGCACATGTCAGCTTGATAAGAGCTGCTGCCAGGGCTCCCTGAGTCGCTGCTACACATGTTCAGCTCGATCTTGTCAACTGCAATCTCTTGGAGATGGAGCCAGGAACAAAGCTCTGTCTGCCCAGCTTGCCCCTAGTGCTGCTTTCCATGAGATGATCCCATCACCATCCTTGAGAAAACTTCCTTGTGTTCTCCGTGGCCGCAGGTTAAAGACAAGAATGTGGGAACCGTTAAAACTCGCCTCAGCGACCAAATTGCAAAAGCAAAATGTTGAAAAAAATTTTTTTTTAAAAAAATTTTCCTTGGTTCACGGTGCTGTTGAGATCATAGGTGGGGAGGAGGAAGAGATTTTGAAAAAAAAAAAAATATTTAAAAAAGGCACAACACCCCTGAGCAGTGAAAAGAGCAACATCCCAGGAGCTCCAGGAAAACAGGGCATGAATGCAGCCAGTCAGGAGCGTTGCTCAGCTGATGTTCACAAGAAGGTTTCAACTTGCTCTCTTTGAGACCTCAGCAAACCTCCAAAACAGAGAGAGCATTTAGAAAGGCCCCTGAGGTTTTCCATCGCTGTGCAGCAGGCTTGGTAAACATTCCAATAAATGCTGGAGAGAGAGGAGGGGAAAAAAAACCTTCCAGAGGAACAGACCTGGGTGTTCAGCTGCTCAATCCTTCGCATCCCTGGCTGCTGCTGGGGATCAGCACTGGGGAGAAGGAGGCACAGCTCAGCTTTGGCTGAGCATTAAGTGGTGCTGCAGGTATTTCTGGGAAAAACTAAGTTGGAGGAGGCTGAAAGTTACATCTGGAGCCATCTGAGGGAATGGAGACAGAGAATTAGCTGGACTCCTCCTGTCGTGGGATGCTTGTGAGTATGGAAAGCTCTGCTCTGCTGGAAGATGGATGAGGACGTGTGGGATGAGAAAGGGAGAAGCTCCCACACCTCTGGTGGGAGTTGCTGCTGGTGTGGATCCAGTTTCTTGTAGCCCTGAGTGATAGGGACCCTCTTAATGCTGCTTGTTTTAGTGCTGGTGAGCGGGGACAGTGTTTGGCCCCAGCTCTGGCTGGGATTTCTGGAAGAAACAGCTGTGTTGGATGAAGTTTATTGTAAATCTGAACTTCCTCTCTCAGCTCAAGTTGTGTATAAACCCCACACAGTCACAGACAGGCACCAACATCAGCACAAGAGAAAAAAGATGAGTTGTTCTGCTGTGTCTATTAAATTAACACGGGGCAGGTTCTCTCTGCTCGGAGATTAATGGCTGCTGGCCAGCGGTTCAGCGCTCTGGGAACACAGAAAAGCACCTGAGGATGGAGGTGTGTAATTAATGACTCTTTAGACAGCTGGAGATGATGTGTGTTTATCTAACTGGGCACACTTTGCTGCTTTCTTGCTTTCCTGGAAGTGGCTGTTAAATGAAGCCGTGACACACTCTCACTCCCAGGGGCTGGGCTCGCCTCTGAAACCCAAATGTGCCTCTGATTTGGTGTTTGTAGGTGACTTTTACTGCAGACCCACCTTGCTGCTGTGGGTTGTTCTGAGAGAAGCCACCAGCAGCTGTAGCAGTGTCCAGAGTGTGTCACTGGGAGCCACTGGGAACAGCCCAGCGCTGCCTTCCCCTCGCTGAGCTCCTGCCTGGGTGATCTGGCAGCACCCAAAATCCTTCACCCATCCCACAGCCATCTCCTCCAGGCTGAGGGTGGAGGGAATTTGGTGGAGCAAAGGGAGTTTTCCTCAGGGATGGAGTTGTTGGGCATCAGTAGGGGCTGCCCAGGGAGTCACCATCCCTGGAGGTGTTCAAGGAATGACTGGACGTGGCACTCGGTGCTCTGATCTGGTTGACAGGGTGGGAATTGGTTGGATTTGAGCTCTTTGAGGTGTTTTCCAGCATAAATGTTCTGAGCTGCTGGCAGGTGGGCCCCTGGCTTTGTGTGGAAGGGGTAGAGTTTGGTGGAGGTGCCGACTGCTGCTGGTGACGTGTGTTCAGTGCCTGTTCTCCACCTCCAACCCTGATGTCAGCCCCCCTGAACTCAAAGCCTGGCAATGAATCACCTTAAAACAAAGCTGGTGCTGATGTGCTTTTTGGAGTAGAGAGGCAGAAATGTGCTGAAATGTTTTGCTGATTGGAGTCTTTAGGGCTGCAAGCAGTAAATCCATTCAGGGTGCTGAGGGGCACACACATAAACCTTAGGTCACTTATGACCGAGCTGTGGTGTGTGTTCGTGACCTCTGGGGAGGTCCCAGCTGATCTGAGCTTGTCTCTTGCGAAGCTGAGCTTTTCAGAGCAATGCTGTCCTTGGAGTTGGTGCAGTTTGGATCCAGCTGTGCTGGCATCTGGAGCCCCTGGCTGTGCTGCTGCAGGAATCCCTGGAGCCTTTTCCCATTTAATCCCCACGCTCTGCTCTCAGCCAGCCTCGATCTGTGAATTTTGTGCCTTCTCACTCTCTCTCAAGTTTGCTCTGTGTCTCCCTGAGCTCAGAGGGGCGATGAGCACTGGTGCTGCTGGGCTGGGGGCAGCTGAGGAATGCTTTGGGGAGTTTGCTGCTGCAGGAACCACACAAAGCTCCGTGGTTTCCGTTCCCAGGGCTCAGCACCGGGTTCATTCCTCCCCCAGGATTTCCCTTGGAGCCTGGAAGGCGTCACAGGACCTTGAGTGCAGAGTTTTGGGCTCTGCCCTGCACGGTGTGGCTGGAGCGGGGTGTCACATGGGGATCAGCTAAACTGAGCCTTTAGGAACCATCAGGGAAGGTCAGCAGCTTTCCCAGGCATGGTGAAAGCATCCCAAGGCCATTTCCTGCTTCCTGGCTGTTTGTCAGCAAGGCAGGAGCAGCTGGAAGCAGGTTGAAGGGAAACTGTGGAGGTAAAGAGGGTTTGGAAAGCAGGAGTTCAGGGCTGAACTGTGTTTCACCCACTCTGTTGCTGTTGGAATCAAGCATCAAAATCTTATGAAATCTCAAATAAATATCATAAATCCTGCCAAGTTTTGATTCCTCTTTCAGGTTCAAGGCAAGATTTTGTTCCCCTTAAGGCTAGGCCTACAATAGTTAGAAAATATTTGCTCCTTCACTTAGTTTTCCAGCCTCTGTGACTATAGAGAAAAACTCAAAGCTGAGTCCCAGAAACATTCTTTCAGTTAAAAACACGATGATAAAGCAGAAAATCCACAGATGTATTAAATTGTCTATTTGTTATGATTTTTCTCAATGCCAGTCCCATGACTTTTGTGGTTTAGGGTGAGGTTTGTAACTCCTGGATTCCAGAGACCTTGTCTGAGATGGGGGTTGTGGTGTGACCTGGCTGCAGCCAAAGCCTCACACAGCCCTGTGACAGTGCTTTAAAAACACCCAAAACAATAGGAAAAAAAACCCCACATTTGAATCTCGAGGCCAGCACAGCTGCATCATCCCATCCCTTGGACTTTTAGTTAACCAGAGCAAAGGATCTGCCATGGTTTGGGCTCCCTCTGTGTGACGTTTGTGCTGCTGGTGACACCCCCCTGATGTGAGAGTGTTGTTTTGCAGGAGCCAGGCCAAAGAGACTCCAGAGGAACAGCATGGACAGCTTAGACCTCCTCAAGTTCCCCTCTGAGAAGGTAAGTGAAGATGTCTGGCCTCAGAGATTGCCACTGGGGATCTGTACACAGATTCCAATGGCTTTGTTGTTGCCTGGCTTCATTTGCAGGGGAATATGCAATTAGCAGATATCATTGGAGTCGATGGGATTAACCAAAGAGGGTTTCTAGAGAGCTTGGAGGAGAGGAACAGCTGCTCTGACTAAAAAGGCACTTAACACTCAAAGCTGGAAAGTCACTTCTGGGTTTTTTGTTTTTTTTTCTTTTGGAAAACCAGCCCTTTATTGGAAGGATCCCTGTGAGCCCCTGAGTGGCTGTCAGTGCCTGTCACCCCAGTGCAGTGACAGAGGGCAGACACAGGAGGTGGAGCACTGCAGCAGGCAGAGGGTTTGTTCCAGGGGCTCCAAGGATTGCTTTGCTCCTGGGAATGTCAGATCCTAGCAGATCAGCTTTTCCTCCGTGTCCCCAGGGCTGTTCCTGCAGCAGCTGGGAGGAACTGAGCCCTTCCAGCCACAGAGATCACTTCAGCCTCTCAGAAAATAATCCTGCTGGTGCTGCCCAGGGCTCAGCCCTGTCTGTTCCCAGAGGAGGTGGCCACGCCTGCAGCCATTCTGCCTTTTTGGGAGGTTTTTGGCACAAATCATCCACATTCACCCAGGGCTTTCCAGGCACAGCTCTGCTGAGTGTCCCAGGGAGCATTTCCCCTTTACAGAACTGTCACAGAGAGGAAAAGCTCACCCAAGCTGCAGGTGGGTGCAGGGGGTGAATGGGAAACAACCTCAGGCTTGGGAAACCATTTAGGTACCTAAAAAACACTGGGGAGGCCAGGCAGAAGCTCCTCCCTGAATCATCTCTCTCTGGAAAATAAATCCCCAATGTCCTGATGTATTTCTATCAATTCTCCCGGTGCCCCTTGGCTGTTTTGGCTCTTGCCTGCTCTCACCAACGTGACTCCATCCCGGGGGTGTCAATGGCAGGGACAGCAGTGCCCAAGGTCAGGGGACATTGGCTGGTGTCCCCATCAGAGCAGCACAGCCCCAAGGGCTGCCCAGGGGCTTTGCTGATGTGTGACTTGCTGTTCATGCCCTTGGTTTCCTGCTCTTTGCTGTAAAAGCTGAGCACCACTCCATAGTTCGGGCAGGGTTATGGATTCCAGGGGTTCCATGGGGAGGGTGGAGTGAGCAGGAGCCGTGGGCTCAGGTGTGTGAGCACTCCTGTTCCCCCTGCAGTGTCCTTGGGAGGGTGTGGGTTCACCTGTCCTTCAGAGAGTGTTCTGGCTGCAGTTCCTCTGCTCTGTGGCTCACAGGAGCCCTGGGAGAGGCTCCTCTGCTTTGTGCTGTGGTGGGAGTGAGAAGGAGTAAGGAATAAACCCATGGAGTGAACTGGGACCTCTCCAGCATCCTCTTGGTGCTGTCTCTGCCAGAAATGCCTCCAAAGGCAGCAAAGCCCCCTTGTCACCACACTTTAGGGGCTGCTGTCCAGTGCCTGTGCACAGAGCTGTGTGTTGGGGCACAGGGAATGCCCCCCTTGGTCCTGAAGCTCCAGCACGATGCAGGAATGCTGCTCCCTGCACACCCTGCTCTCTCCCGTGTGTCTCTTACTCCTTCATTTGATCTCCTCTGGTTTTATCTCCCAGCCTCTTGTTTATTCCTTTGTGTACCAGACTAAAATCTCTTTCTCACATGCTGGCTTTCACCCTGAAGGTGCTTACGTGCTGTAATTGAGTCATCTCTGCTGTTGTCATGCACTGAGCACTGGGAGGGCTCCAACCAAGGCACTTTCTAGTTCTGATTTATATTCACGTGGCTGCTTTCTAAGGTGTGGACACTGGCCTGGCTGTCCTGATGCCATCAACGTGGCAATGAATCTCTCCTTCCTTGCCCTCGTTATTCCTGTTTGGGATCTCTGTCCCCTCCATTTCCCCACCCCTGGGGTGACAATCCTGGATTTCTGTGGGAGCACTGAGCACAAGCCCCACTTTCACTGTGCTCCTGTGCCTCTCCTGCTCTGTGGGTAGGAGCCAGCAGAGCTCCTGAGCCAGGCAGGGGCTGCAGTGACTGTTTCTTGCTTTCCCAAGGACCAGAATGGGGACAGCCACCACGTGGGAGAGCTGAAGATCTCAGGAAAAGAGTTCTTGTCACTGCCTGCCAGAACGAAGAGATACCGGGAGCACCATTCCAGCTCGGAGAGGAAACCCCAGGGATCGAGTGCATCCCCTCTGGATGCTGGGGAGGTCAGAGTCCAGCTGCCACAGTCGGTAGGAAGATGATTTTAATCATCTGTGCTGATTTGGGAGTCCCTCATGTTTGTTTTTACCTCATTTCCAGCCGGGTGTGGAGGTGGCAGTGAGGACTTTGGGATGGAAAACAGAGTCTGGAGCTGTGCTCTGTTTGTTGGCTCTGTGGGCAAATCCTTTTGCCTTCCTGAGCCTCAGCATCACTGTCCTTTTAGCAGAGCAGTGCTCCCAGTCTCCATCACTGGTCTGTGAGGGATTGGCCCTCAGTGGTGACATTTAAACCTTCTGTCAGGGGACAGGAGTCTAGAGCTGAGCTCACCTGAGTTTAGGATTGTCAGGAATTCCAGAAAAGCACGGCACTTTGGGTGCTTTGTGGAGCTTGATCAGCTCCTGAGGTTCGTGAGGAGTGGGGTTGCTGCCTTCAAAAACCAGAGCCCCTCCCAGGTCCTTTGGTGAGCCACCAAAAGTGCTGGTTGCCATTGGCAAATGTAGGACTGTGGATGTTCTGATCCCACTGATGGTCCATGTGCAGGGTGGTCTCTTAGAATTCATCAGAGGTGGTAGAAATCATCACCCAGGAGCTTTCCTTTGGAAGCAGCACAGACAGAGCTCATTTCCTCCAGAGCTGGCCCTGATTTCCAGGTTACTGGTGCTGTGTGGGGAGCTCTGATCAGTCTGTGCTTGTCTCCCTGGAGGATGGTGAGGATCCATGTCCTGGGAAGCTCCCCAGATGCCTTTCTGCTGTTTTTAACCTGCCAGCTCTGCTGGGTTTGGGCCCTTCCCTTCCGCTTGTGTCGATGTTTGTTGTGACACGTGGCAAAAACAAATACTGGGGAGCTTTCCTGCAGCTGTGCTGGGTTTGCTCCCAGCCCTGGAAACAGGGCTCACACCCACAATGATGGCACGTTTGTGCATCGTGGGAGGGGGCTTGGAGGTGTTTGAACCCAGTGATCTCAAGTGAGAAAGCCCCAAATCCTCAGCTTGTTGCCAGGAGAGACGAAGCGTAACGGGAAAGATCAATGATCTCATGGGTGCTTGGAAGTATTTAGGTTTTTGCTTTACACTGAGTTTCTAACACCCTATCACAGCTCTGTGATCATGCAGTGATTCCAGATGGAAGAAATCCAAGCCAGAAAAGATAGGCCTATTTTTTTTTTTTTTCCCCCCTTGGCATTTAAGAAAAAGCGAAATTAAATATTTTCATGCTGGCTAAGAAAGAGTCGGAGCTGCAGAGCTTGGGATGGAGCCTGGCTGTGTGAGTGGGGATGCTTGAAGGTGTTTCTGGCTCTGAGTCCTTTGTTCCTCATCTGTGGATCATGGGGAGAACATGTCCTGCTGTACCTGTGTGCATGAGTGTGTGGACACATCCCTTTTTTACCACAGACATTTCTGATTTTCAGTTCTCAGGCCACTGGAGACCAAATTTTTACACCAACTGGGGTTTTTTGGGGTTTTTTTGTTTGTTTTTTGGACTTCTCCGAGCTCATTCTTTGCTCCCAACAGTGCTCATGGAAATTGTCTGCTGGGAAAAAACATTTCCTACAGCTCACCGGTGCAAACATGACCACTGAGAAGGAAAACAAAGCTCATCTGAGCCAGAGAGGAGACAGCAGCATGGGGGCACACAAGGCAATACAAAAAGAGGGAAAAAAAAAAAGCCACTTCTGCCAGAAATAGCCTCGTATTTTTAACTCAGACATTCAGCCAGAGACCAAACAAAAGCCACGCTCCATCAAGAGCTGGGAAAAGCATTCCTTAGGAGTGTAGCTGTGGCTCCATGGGCTGTGTGTGGAAAAAAAAAAGGGCCCTGTGGGGCTTTGCCAACCACTGGTGACCCCTTGGCAGAGCATGTGGGGTTTGGGGACAGCTCAGAGGGCTGTGTGGTGGCTCTAGGGGACACGGCAGGGTCACTTCAGGGGAGCTTTGCTGTGCTGGTGCTCCCAGCTGACGGCTCTGCCAGGCTGGCAGCAAGGGCCAGACCTCAGGGTGTTTAAAGTCAGCGTTGTCCTGTGGGTTTTGCCATGAGCAAAGCGGCCCCACTGTGTTCTGCTGTCACAGGGGAGCTGAAAATCTTCAATTCCCCAGGAGCTCTTGTAATCAAAGGCAGCAAACCCCACCTGAATGGGAGAGAGCTTTTCCTGGTCAAGCTGTTACTCTCTCAGATTCCTCATTTTGCAAGGAAAAAAGCAAAAAATTCTCTCAATCCGTTGGTAAACTGTGAGTCCTTAACTAGAGGTGCTCTCTAAAGGTTGATCTGAGGTGCTTTTCTGGGGTGCCACAATCCCTTACTGTCCCCTGGCAGAGGAGAACCCTGACTGTGAGCGGGGAAAAAACTCATCCCAGGACTCCCAATACGAGCTCTGGATAAACCCTGCATCAGCAGAGCCCCTGACCTCCATCCCAAGGGGCTCCTCCAGCTGGAGAGATCCAGGATGGGGCTGAGGTGCCTGACTCAGAGCTCCTGGATCCACCCCCCCATCCCTGCCTGTTGTTTCCCTCCCTCTTCCCCATGGTGCGATGGGGTAATGCTGCTCGCCTGCCTCCCCCGGGGGGGTTACAGAGGCGTGATGATGGCTGTAAAGTTGTTTGAGCTTCGGATGGCAGGAGCCCGCGGTGGTTGTTATTAGCATTGGTGATGATGCTGCTAATTACCGAGCTGCTGGGAAACTCCCCATGGGAGGAGGCGGAGGGGAGGGGAGGCAGGGAGAAGTGAAGTGAGCAGGGGATGGAGAAGAGCCTGACCCTTCTGGCAGCTCTGTCGGGCCCCGAGAGGAGGGCTCAGCCTGCGGGGAAAGCCGTGGGGATGCTGGGATGGATGGGAGAAGCCATGGCCCAGGTGCTGCGGAAGGTAGGAGAGCGTGGCTGTGCCTCGCACCTTCCTGCCACGGCTGTGCAAGAGGCTGCTCTTGAACGTGGTGCTCCTGCAGGAGGGTCCTGACCCTGCTGGGCCACAGAGGGGCTTCCTTACCTTTCCCAGGACCCCCTAAAGGGGGGGTGGTCGCTGGGAGGAGAAGGACCAGCCCTGCCAGGGTCTGGGGATGAGCAAGGACAGGTTTGTGCTCACCTGTTCACCCAGGTGTGCAGCTCCCATGGGATACTCAGGGCTCTGAGTGCCTGGCTCCTTCAGCAAAGGAGGATTTGGTCTGGGAGAAGGTGATGAGGATGAGGTGCTTTTGGTCACGTTTCTGCTCTGTTGCAGCAGAGCCCTGAGCGAAAGTGGCTGCATTAAAGCTCTGTCCCCGTGCCTGCAGATGTGGGCAGCCAGATCCAAGTCCCTCCAAATCCCTCCCTGGGACTCGTGCAGTGCACACCTCCTGAGTTTCCTCTCTTTTAAAAGGAACATCAAAGCAGAGGTTTTGTACTGCGTGAAACTGGCGGACATCAAAGGCTTGCTCGTAAATTTAACCCCTCTCTGCAGTGTGGTGAAGGTCAGAATGCTCCAGCTTGGGTTTGACTCGGGAGCAGATGTGTTTTAGGGGGTTATTAGAAGGTTACTGGAAGGATGGGATTTTTTAACGCTTCAAAAATAGCAGAGATTGTGTCCCTCACCCTCCTCTGTGCAAAAAGGAGAGGGCCCATGGGAGAAGGGGGCTGTGTATGCTGGAAAAGACTTCCTGGGGACCTGCCCCAATTCTGGGCTTGTGTTTAAGGTCTTTGAGGTCGATGGGGCTGAGCATGAGCCAGAATTCAAGGGCTAAAACACTTTATTGTGTCAAGGTGCAACAGCTGGAGCAAAATCCATGGAGTGAGGTGAGGATCAAACCCACCCACCCCTCTCTGGATCTGTGCTCTGGAGATGCTCCTGATCCTCTGGACTCTCCCCTTCCCAAGGAGGGATTCCTCCCTCTCCAGACCTGTCCCCCACCCTGTCCTCAGCCCAGCCCATTTATAGTCAAGGGCAAGAGGAGCTGTGTTTGATTGCAGTGACGACTTGCAGGGATGGGTTGCTGATGTATTTTAGACACTGAACGATTTTCGAGCGCTCTGCATCGCCAAACATTCCCTGGGACAAATGTTTTCATTAGGCCTTTTTTATGACTACAGTGAGAAGCCACCATAAAAGAAAGGAATGTTTTGTAGGTCACACATCCCCGCCCCAGGGGCAGGTTGCCAGAGGGTTTTTGGTGATTTTCTGTCTCAGAATTTATCGGGGGATTGTTGGGTTGCAGGATGCTCGTGGTTGACCCTCTGAGGGTCAGCCCTGGGGACAGTGGCAGGGAGCAGATCCTGCCTGTCCCTGCTGAATCAGGGCTTGTCCAGGCAGCTCTTGGCTGTCAGGTGTCCCCATCCATCCCCTGTGACTTCCCTGGGAGCTGCACAATGGGCTGGATGGGTTCTGGGGTGCAGGGATATGTCAGCCCTGGGAGCTTCTGGCCCCACAGCATCGTTTCCCTGGTTGCCTTGTCTTGTTTGAGAGGAGATTGATGCTTCCCTAATTCCCTCTGGAGCTGGAACATGGGGTTTACACCAGGCAGCCTTTGCTGTTCTGTGGTGCCTGTGCATCCTCCTTCTGTTTTAACATCAGGCTGGTCCCTGCTTCACCTCCCTGATGTGTGAATCCCACAACACAGGGGCAGCGCAAATCACACCCTCCTTCATCCCACAGCCTCCACGTTTGCTCAGCTGCAGGGGTATAATTATGCCATTAGTGCTGGTCAGACTTTCTGGTGTAAACGTGCTCTGAGAACCAGGGAGTGGAGAGGAAGGGAGAAGCCAGAGCCAGGGAGAGAGGAAAGGCAGCTGCTGCTAAATTTAAGACTTGTTCCTATGACACCTGGAGGCTGCTGTGGTGGTGTCAGTCCTCTTGGAAGTGAGCAGGTAAACACGGAGCTGTGGCTTGTTCTTGGAGTGCTTTATCTTCCTGTTCAGCTGGTGGGACCTTCCAGAGTGCTCGGGGCAGGGAGGCTGTGCTGTTTCCTAGCTGGAGGCAGGATGTGCAGGAAAACCTGGAGCTGTGGAGACGCTCTTCAGGGATTTGGGCTGTCAGGAGGAGCACTCAGGGATGTCTCCCCCGAGCCATCTTAAATTGTCTGACCTGTCTTTCTCTCTCTGAGTCTCTTTGTTAAGCTGTAGGGTCCTTCTTTACCTCCTGTTCTCTGGCTCAGGTGGGCTCCTTGCAGAGCTGCTGCACCAGCCAGGAGAGGTGTCAGAGCTGCTCTGCCAAACCTGGAGGTGCAGCAGAGGCTCTCAGGAGTTCTGCAGAGCCCTGACAGCGATTCTTCACTGAGACTTTGGTCATGGGAGGCAGGGAAATGAAGGTGGGGATAGAAAACCTCTGCAAAAAGTGGCTGCACAGAGAATGTGGGGGGAGGCAGCAACATTTTCTGGCTTGTGCTGCCTCTGCTGCATTCGTTGCCTCAGAGGCAAATTATCAGTTTCTTCCTTGAATATTAACAGCTGCCAGGTAATGAATTCCCCCTCTCTGTTTTATAATGGCATTAAAATTGGGATTTGCCTTAGTTTTCTCTGTAATTATCCAATGAGCCCGTGTGAGTGAGAGGGAGGCAGAGCAGAGCTGGCTCTGCTGCAGGCGAGTGTCGTGCCTGGGGGATTGAATTTGGGAATGACCCTTCCTGAGGGGCAGATCCACGGGATTGAACCCAGGAATGACCCTTCCTGAGGGGCAGATCCACGGGATTGAACTCAGGAATGACCCTTCCTGTGAGGCAGGAAACTTCCATGTGCTCCCTGGGGCAGGGCTGGTGTTGGCAGGGCAGTGTCTGTAAGGGCTGCAGGGATCAGTGTCCCTGATCTCCCTGTTTTTGGGATATTTCTGTTGCTTGCACACCCTCTTTCTGTGTTTTCCCTGGTTTTCCCTGCTCCCAGGCTGAGGTCAGGCTGTGGATCAAAGCTGAGCTCTGTGGAAGGGTTTGTACAAGCCTGTGCCCGTGCATCAGCCACACACAGGGGAAGGAACCCAGGGGCTGTGCCATGTGCAGGAGGCTGTCCAAGCCCTGCCATCTGCAGGGGTGACACCAAGGACACCCAGGCTCTGGATGTCTCCCTGATCCCTCAGGTTGAGGATCAGAGGCTTCATATTCCATCCTTAACTGGCTACACGTGGAGGCCAGCTCTGGAGGTAGGAAACTGTAAGAAAAAGCCTCTCAGCAGAGGAATCTGCTCTAGACAGGAGGTGAAAACTGAGCTGGTTGTCCAAGGTCACCCAGCAGACTCCTGTTGGAGGCCTGAAGGTCAACGAGCCAGGCTGGAGGTGCCAACCAATCTCCCAAATCCATTCTTCTCCCCTTTGACTCATTGTAAGTGAGTTTGCAGTCACTGGCACTTTGAAGCCGTGATTGAGGTCTGCTTTCCTCCTTGCACAACCTTTTCTCCCGGCAAACTGTCAGCCATCAAGTGGGATGAGACAGTAAAAGAGATGTTATACTCACCATTTCCTAGAAACTGTCACTTTAAAGAGAACAGCACTGGGGAAAAAAAAAAAAAAAGGGATGAATTGAAGCCAAACCCAGAGTGATAAACCTGCAAATGTTTGATTTCTCTCGAAATCTAGAACTTTTCATTTCTTTCTGGGGTCTCTGCTGTGCCTGGGGCACTTTGTACCTTCATAGTTCTGGCCTCTGGCATTTATTAGACTTCACATGGCAGAAGAGCTTAAAAATATCATAGCCCAGGTTCTCTTTGGATGGAAATCAGCCTAAATCCCTGGGTTTAAATCCCTGGAGCTGGGGTGGCACCAGATGACAAGGGGGCCTCTGGTGACTTGGGGCTGTGTTTGATTTTCTTGCCAACAATCCCTGAGCTCCCAGCTGTGGGATCTGGCATGGATGGATCCAGCAGATCCCTGTGCTGGGAAGGGATCATGGTCTGGGTCTGGCTGTGCTTGCTGGGGCTGCCTAAAGAATCCTTTCTGTACCAAGAACTTGCGTTTCTCTTTATGTAAATGATATTTAACACCAGGAAATGCGTGCTGATATCATGTTTTCTGGGTTTCACTGTAGACCAGAGCAGTCCTGTCTGAGCCTTATCTTTGATGGTGGCTGTTTCCAGCTGCTGGCAGAGCTGGAGGCTCCCCCAGAGGACACAAACACAGCACAGCTTTGGGGCAGGTTTGGGTTTTGTCTGTTATTGCCCAGCTTTGGGGAGGCCAAATCACCCCCAGAGAGCAGCCACTGAGGCATCCTGCCCAGAGGCCACCCTGCTGCCTTCCCTGGCACCAGGCAGCTCCATCCCTGGAGTTTGTGGTCAGGGAGGAGGGTTCAAGGAGAGAGTGACAGGCAGTGACCTCCTCAGGGGACAGGTTGTTCCCTAAATGGATGAATCCTATCAATGCAATCCTCTCCTCTGGATTTAGGGTGACCTTGGGGCAAGCAGAGGCTTTGGGGTCTCCCTGAGCTGTCCTTGCACTGTAATTAGGGTGCAGGAAACTGAGGCTCCCTGGGAGCTGGCTGAAGATCCTCCATGGCTGCAGGACAAGGATGGGAATCCATAAATCACAGGAAGGTTTAGAGGCTGTTTTTGGAGCTCTTCTGATAAAAACCTGCTGTGGCAGCAGGAAAATTCCTCCTGTACCCAGAGGAGTGTGAAGGCAGCTGAGGAGGGGCAGAATTAGAGGTGCAGGCAGCAATTCCCAGCTGGAGAGAAGGGGTCCTTGGACAGCTGGACAGAAGGAGTCTCTGGACAGCTGGACAGAAGGAGTCCCTGGTTTTGGCCCTCTCTGCAGGCTGGGCACAGCCTGTGTCAGGTTAAGGTGGCCTCTGCTCACGCATCACCTTCAGCATCCACATTTCCCATTAGCGGTGCTATTTTTAAGCCTCCCCAGGCAGTTTACACCAATTAATCTAACACAGCCCAAATAATGGGTTTCCAGAGCCCCCGTTCCCTGTGTGGCCTCAGAAGCCCTGGCAGAGCTGGGCCCAGTGAAGTGCTCTGAGTGCAGGGATGGCTGGAGAGGCTCCCCTGGGGAGATGTGCAATTAGAGCAGGGCCCCAAACCATCCCATGGATCCAACTTTTCCATGCTGGGTGGTGCTGTTTGTGCCACAGGGGAAGTTCCAGCTCCCTGCAGTGCTCATTGAAGAGCGATCGATGCAGCCCTGTCTGGAGAGCCAGCAGAGCTGGGCGCTGCCTGTGCCACTCCCCTGGGACCTGCAGGAAAGTCCCAGGAGGATTTTTTGCCTGTATCTAAAGCCACCCGAATCCCAGTGTTCCCTGGGCACTGTCATGTGGAGCAAACCCCAAACAGGGTGTAGTTTCATCCTGCCCTTTGCAGCAGAACTACCAGAGCAGGAGATGCTTTTGGCTGATAGGAGAAGCTGCTCCTGCCTTTGCATGTGATTTTTGTCTTGCCTGTTTCAACTCTCCTGAGCAGGTCAGACAGACCGTGGCTGCAGTGGCAAACCCACAGGTACCAGCCCCAGGAACCCTCCCTGCCCCAGCAGGGCCAGGATTTCGTGTTTTGTGGGGTGCCTTGCACAACAAGGCCTTGATCTCGAACGCAGCCTTCAGGCATTATTGGCGTGTGAGTAAACAATAATTAAGGTCTGGGCGTTTGCTGAGCGAGGGGTGTTTTATGTGTTATGGGTGCTGATGTGGATGGGTGTGCACAGCTCCACCACCAACTTTCCCCCATCCCCAGCACCCCAGAGGAAGGTGCTGCATCTGCACAGCTCCCTCTTCAAACCTCGCCGTGCTCGGAGCAAGTAGGTGTCTAAATAAAAGTCTGATTCAAGAAAGCGGCACAATTTTGGCAATCCAGAGACGAGCAGGCTTCTTTTGCAAAGCCTTTTGAAAGCAAACTGTGAGGAGGTTCCGATGTGCAAGGGATGGGGAGAGCAGGGCATCTCTGCAGCTGGAGCATTGGATTATCTCCATCACCAAAGAGGAGCTCACCTGCCCTGCTCTGGGGGGCTTGGAGTGGGGAGGTGGATAGAGAAAGTGCTCTATATATTAACCTTGTGCTAATTAATCAGGGATATGGGTTATACCCTTTCAAGCAACGGAGTTATTTCAGTTTAGCAAATTAGTGCTGCTCAGCTGAGACTCCACGGCTGAGCAGGGTCCTGGTTCCACCCCTCTGCCAGTGCAGAGTCGATCACTGCTCTGAGTTGTAGCCAAACCCCTTTGTTTTGCTGCTTGGGTGTGTGTTGATGTGCACAGCCTGGGGGAGAGCTACACCCCAAAAACTTACTGCTTGTTGTCATCCACCTCCAATCTGAGTTGTTCCAAGCAGTAGTTCAGGTTTACTCCCAGTTTTGCTGTTTAAGGGATCCCCCAGTGACCTCTGTAGCCACTCACCTTCTCCAGAGACTGACCTGGAGTGAGAATGCTTCTACCTGGTGTCCTTGCTTAGTAAAACAAGCTCCCAGGTGCTAAACCCAGGTTGGTGTGTTTCTGTCAAATAGTGCCAGGGAAACCCAGCCTGGCATGGTAGCTGCTGTCAAAATCCACGTGGAAAAGTTGCTACATTAACTGCAGAGGAGTGTTTGAATACACAGAAGAGAAACCAAGAGTAATTCCCACTGGTCTCAGCAGTGAGGGCTGGACTGACCTGTGATTTCAGGACAGCTTGTTGTGTAGCTGAGGAAAAAGCGTAAATCCTATATTAATGTGCTTGTGGCACCAAGTGGCCCAATCTGGTCATGGTGGCAGTGGCTTGCAGACAGTCAGATCAGCGCTGTGAGCAGCAGAGGTGTCAGTAACACTTCAGCCAGACACCCCCAGGGCTCCCTCCAAATCCAGAGATGACATTGTCACCTGCTGCTGAGCCACAGGGCTGTGTTTGAGCCGTGTGTGGCAGCAGGGCACGGTCCCAACAGGTCAGCACTCACTGTGTTTTGGAAGGAGGGAGTGTGGGTGAGTTATTTAGATTTTGTTTGGAACAATAAAACCCGAGTTATTTGAAATCTTAACAACAGAACCAGCTTTTAGCACCGGCGTTTATAGGGATGAGTGGGCGAGTTGTTTAAAGGAAAAAAAAAAAAATCTTTGAAAACAGTCCAAGAGAGGGTGATAATTTCATGCTCCAAGGGAAGCGTGTGCACGTCCTGGGCCTGGGCAGGGTGTGGATGGGCTGGGCACAGCACAGTGCAGGGCACATGTGTGCCCAGGGCACGCTCAGCTCCCTGAGCTCCAACCTGACGCTGTAGGTTGTGTCTCTGCAGATCACAGATGTCTCACTCGTTATTCTTTGCTGCATCCTAAACTCGGAGGGAAAATGGCATTTCCTCTTGTTGTTCCAAGCGCCGACCTCCTGTGTGTGGGCTCTGCCCCTCTCTTACACCCATTTTCTGCATTTCCCCCTGTTCCAGCTGCAGATTCCCCCTTGCAGAGCTCTCCAAAGGCAGCTCAGCTCTTCAGATCAGGGGCAGAGTCTCCATCCTGGTTCATTCCCCTGTTGTTGCCCCTCTCTATCCATGGGATCCCCTGATCTCAGCCCCAGTGGGGAGGGGGCTGCAGCACCAGCACTGAGCTCACAGGAGCTGTGGTTGTGCTCTGCCCTCCCTCAACCCTTCTTTTCCTCTTCAGGCAGGGTCAGGTACAGAGCCAGGAGTCCTCATCTCAGGTGCCACGCAGTTTCCATCTTTCTCTGGAAATTACTGTGTATTTCCTGGAAATGAATTTACTGGTGTGGAATAGCACAGGCAGTTCCCCAAAGCTGCATTTTTTGCTCAGGTTAAAGCAATTTCCTACTTTGGCAGTGAAAAATGAGAATGAAGGACAAGTGTGGACAGAGAGCTGAGAGTGCCAGTGGGGCTCTGCTCCCATTTTGCCCCTTTGGAAAAGTGCTTTTCTTCCCAGTGCCCCATTTCACTGTCAGTAATTCCCATTTCACAAACGTGAGGTAAGAACAGCTCTTTGGCTGCTGCGTGGCATTTCCATCTTTCCCTGTTTAAAACCCTGTTGCAATTAGAAATTTCCCTCTGTCGAGCAGTGTTACATTTAAATTGAGATGCTTATGGCTGAGCAGCCTCGGCTCTTGCAATAGGACAACAAAAACCACACACATCTAAGAATACAAGGAGCAGGAGGACTATCAGGAGCTAAAAATGGTCCTCCAGTATTTTGGTGCTTTAAATCCAAACGATCAGAGTGTGTCTGTGTGTGCACAGGGCGTTTGCTGCCGCGGTGCCTGTGCCTGCGGAGCCGAGCGTGTTTGCAGATGTAGTTTGGGAAGAATCGATCCCAATCTATTTTTAAGGTAAAGTGAGTGTGGCGGGTGGGAGGTGAGGAGGTGGAAGGAAAGCTAAATATTCACGTTAGCTGCACTGTGTGTTTAAGAGCATCATCTAATAACGGGAGGATCGTGGCAGAGAGGTGAGGGAGAGAGGAGCCCTTCTCCGGAGCCCTCCCCACATCGTGCCAGGGCACGGAGCGGCTCCGGGAGGAGGTGACAGCGGGGCTGTCGCTTTAAGCCTCAGCTCGCACCCAGCGGGTCACTGGAGCCGGCGACGTTGTTCACATCGCTCCGCACGAACCGCGCTCCGCACGAACCGCGCTCGGCGGGGCTGGGAGAGCCCCGGGCAGCCCGAGCATCCAGCGCCGGCAGCGCTCCTGACCGCGGACATGTGAGAGCCCGAGCCCGGGGAAGAGCTGGCTGCTGAGGTCAGTGAGGGAAACTCGGGGTTTGTTTGTGTTTCCTTCTTTCTCTGAAATGAGAGGCTGACTCGCGAGGAGCAGGAGGAGGAGGTGGATGCGGAGACACGGAGGATTCACTCAGGCCGGGATGTGCCGCGTGTGCTCGGGGGTTTAAAGTTTTTAGGTAGCTTCGGTGTGAACTTTTTATTATTAGTATTGTTGGAGCTGCAGCGGTGCTCGGGCTGCTCCGGGTGTGCCGTGTCTCACAGCAGAGGGTGGCCGATGGGTCCCTGAGCCCTGCCGTGCTCAGGGTGGGGACACGGGGTGTCTGTCACCAGCCCTGTCTCGCAGGGGGAGCGTGGCAGCAGCGCCCAGGGATTGGCACGGAAAGGGAAGTGGTGTCCTGAGCAAAGACCGGGCGAGTTTTACAGCTCTGCTGCCTCTGAGGCTGACGAGGAGTGGGGACTCCAGCCGAGGAGCTGGTGGCTGGGGACAGGGAGAGCCCCACTCCGGAGCACAGGGACGATTCTCCAGGCATTCCACCTCTTGGTGAAACAGGCTGTGGATTTCAGCCAGGGATTTCCTTCACTCCTCTCCTCCAGCCCCCGCTTGCCTCTCTGCAAACCTCCCCCTCGGTTCCTTTCTCCAGGTGAGGTTGGGAAGTTCAGTGCCTGATATTTTTGGGGTTTGAGGTTGTGGCCGTGCCAGAGGTGCAGCCCCCACAGTGAGTTCACCGGGGTGACGTGTGGGGTGGTGCAGGATAAAGAAAAGCTGCGTGCAGGGGACTGACAGACTGCCCTGGATAAGGTGCTCCCGGCACTGGTGATCACCAGCAGCACCAGCCCTGCTCCTGCCTGGAGATTTTGAGGTTGGCTGCCTTGAAAATAGCAGAGGTAAGGAGCGGTGACATCTGGTTCACAGGGGAGAGGCAGATGGGGCAGGGCACCAGGGCACAGATGTGTGGGAATGGGTAACTGCCACACCTGGGGCAGGTAAGCGCCTGCTTGGGCAGGGGCACAGATCTCCAAGGACTGTCCACAGGGGAGAACTTGGTCCTGGAGACTGATTGCTGAGTCCTGTCCCAGCTCTGTTACTGTGGGATGTGGTCAGGTCACTTCATCTCCAGGCTGTGTCCTTCCTGAAATAAGGTGGAATTGTGGTGGACACGTTTAAGTGCTGGGGCAGCGTGCTCTGAGGGGGTGACAGTGAGAACTGTGGCGTTACCCCTGAACCCACCGCTGTCCTCGCTCATCCCTGACCTGGGCACTCACCAGACACCTTCAGGCAGCAGCTCCTGAGCTGGATCTGCTGTACCAGACCCACCAGGGTCCATCCACCCCTGGGTCCTGTCTGCAGGTCCTGTCAGCTGTCCCCTGGGAGGGCTGGACAAAGCTGGAGTGAGAGCCTTTGATCCTGCATTGGGTCAGGTCTGCAAGGAGCTGAGCCTGGAGGAGAGGAGGGGAACCAAAGGCAGGTCACTGCCCCGGGGACACCAGCTGAGAGAGAAGCTGGTCTGATAAAGGGACAAGGTTTGGCCCTTTGGGTGGCTCTTGGGTGTCTGTGGTTTGGTTTGGTGGGCGAAGCTCCCTTCAAAGGGAATGTTCCATGCATGTTTGGGTGACCATGGAACCACTGAGGGATGTGCCATGACTTGGCCAGCACAGAAGTACCCGCTGTGGTGCTCAGGGCCCTCTGGGGCTCTGTCCCAGAGCAGATCTGACAGGCTTTGGTGGGGCTTAACAGTGCTGTGGGAAGAGCTCCATCCCGAGCTGCTGTGGGGGCAGCAGGAAGCTGTGGGAGAAGCCACCACCAGAGTGTTGGCTTGAGGGGATCTCTGGCAGCAGATGTTGGCGTAGTCGGGGGCACAGGTGGGGCTGGCTGGGGGTCTGGATTGCTCAGGTGCCACAGAGAGGCTGGGACAGGGTGCTGATCCCAGGATGGGGCTTGGCAGTGGGAACGTGTCCGAGAAAGGTTCTCTGCAGAGTTCCGGGTGGGCAGCGGGTCCAAGGTGGAAGCCCTGCAGGGCACCTGTGGGCTGTGGCTTCAGGTGTTGGGAGCTGGAAGTTGTTTAGTTCTTGGAGTGAGGCTTTCTCTGCCTTTGTTTAATGGCTTTCCTGAATCCCAGTGAAAATGGCCAAGGGGGGTGAGGCTCAGGAGTCAGTTCTGATTTTGTTTTGCCTCGCCTGGGATTGCTCCAGCCTTGGTCTCGCCTGCACATTTTGGAGTGGTCAGATTGAGAGATTTCCACAGAATTTGCTGCTCCATGTCCTGCACCTCTGGGGCAGAGCTGGGCAGCCCAGGACTTCCTCAGCTCAAAACTGTGATGGGTTTTATTTGGTGTGAGAGTTTATCAGAGAAAAAAATGGGTGGATTTGTGCTTCTCCACGGGGTGTAAGGACCTTAGCTTGGGATTCCTGAGGAGCTGGTGGTCCCAGCCTGCAAGGAGAGGGGACACTGGCAGAGCAGGAGTCCGTCACTCTCTGCAGCTGCTTTTTGCTGCCTTTTCAACACCTTGGCTGTGGTTTTACACATCCTGAATCCACCCAGGCAGGTTAAACAGCCTGTTCCTCCACCAGCAAGGGAATGTGTGCAAAAGCCTGGATGCCTTCCAGGGTCTGTGTGACGAGAGGGAGTCCTGCTCCCTGCCACTCTCGGAAAATGTGAACAAAACTCTGACCCCCGTGAGTGGGACCTCCACTTGCTTGGGATGGTGCCATCCCTGTCCTGCCCAAGGTCAGGGAGCAGGAGCAGAGGCTCTGCACTTGTCCTTGTCCCTGTGTGGGCAGAGGTGGGATTGTCTCTGTGCCCGTGCCAAGGGCAAGTGGGTTTGCAGCCAAATCTGCCCCAGGGTGATTTCTACAGTGCCAGCAGCCCCTGAGTCCCTCTGCCCCATGCAGATGGGGTTGGTTTTTACTCTTTGTGGTGGCTCTGGCTGCCACAGGAAGGTGACAGTTGGCAGAATTTGGGCAGTTTCAGTGCTGGAGGCAGAGGATGGCGGATGAGGACAGACAGGGACACCGGCCATGAGGTGAGAAGTGGTCCTGGGGCTGGAAACCAAAGCTGGTGCCCAGGAGCCATTTGGGGATGTGGCTGTGCTGTGGCAGGGCTGTTGCTCAGCCCCATGAGGGGATGCCCTGGCTCCAGGGCAGCCTCCTGACCCTGGCTGTGCCAAGGCCCCGGGTGAGCACAGCTCTGGAGCAGATGGCAGCCCCAGGGTGTGATCACACCTCCATCTGCCCTAGCAGCTCCTGCCTCGGGGCTGGGAGCAGCCTGGCAGGGAAGGAGCCCAGCACTCCTGGCCTTGTCACATTTGGGCATTTTAATTAGAGAGGTTCAGGCCTGGGGCAGGGTTTGGCTGGAGTGAGCCTGGTGCCCTGGGGCTGCCCATGGGCCATCCCAGGCTGGCACAGCCCTGTGAGCACTAACATGGCCCATGGGCACTGACCTCCTGTCCCTCAGGTGGCACAGAGCCAGCTCCATCCCACACCTCCATGCTCTGGCTGCTCTTCTTACTGATTGAGAGCATCCTTTTCTCTGCCAGGTGCATTGGGAGCAGGATCCTGACACCCCAAACTGCAGGGTCTCTGCAGGATGTGCCCTGGGGGGATCTGTGGAGGGGGAGCTCTGAGCTGGGGGCTCTGGCCATGCACTGCCAGGCTGCTCCTGCAAGCTGGAACTTCTCCCTGGATCCAGGACTGCTCTGATTTACTCCATGCAGTCGTGGAACAGCGGGAGGGAGGCTCGGTGTGAATGAACCGGTTTCCTCCTCTACCCTGAAATTTGGGTCACACAACCCAACATAGCAGAGCTGTGAGAGATGTAGTTCACCCTCAGTTCAAGCCCAAGCCTACTTTGATTTCTGAGGTGCAAAACTGCTGGTGGTTCAGAGGGTCCATTGGAGCTGTGGCTCCATTAGTGGATCAGCACGTGGCAGGCAGGAGGTGAGAGGGGTTTTTCCCCTCCCTGATCAGCTCCCACATTGCCAATGTTCCTCTCTGGCCCGCTGCTAATTTTGACGCTGCCCTAAATAGAAGCTGAGTGCATCTCATCTGCTTCGCTTAGCATACAGGAAAATTGTTTTCCTTCATTTACCCAATCCAACTTGTGGCTTTAACCCTGTCAGCACAAGTCTCTCCCCACTGCAGAGCTCCCACGAAGGGCTTTGCCTGCCCCTGCTGTGGGGAAGGGCTCTGGTGGGAGCAGCACCATGTGTGGTGGGATTGGGAGGGCTCCCAGGCTGCCCACATGGCCACCAGCAGAGCTGGGAGAGGGACTTTGCTTCATCAGCAGCCAAGGGAATCCCTTGCTCCGCTGGAAAATCTGGCTGTGCCCTCTCCATCTCTCTGGTGGAACATGCAGCCCCTCAGGAGGGAGCCAGCGCCCCTTCCCAGGCTGGCCTCTGCTAGAAAACAGCTCAGATAGACCCTGTTCTAAGAGGTTTTTGTTGCTTTCTGCTGTGGCTTTTTTTTTCCAGCAATTGGTGGGACCAGCTCGGTGTGTAGGGAATATCCCCAAGCCTGGCAGATGCCCCTCTTATCACTGGCTAATTTTATCTCCCCTTCCAAGTGACTCCTTGGAAGGATCAGTTGTTCCTGCTGCTCTGTCTGCTCCAGATCAGGACACACAGCCCCTCTCCCTGCTGGAAGTGGCTTGGAGAGACTGCCTCCAACACGAGCTTCCTGCAGCACAGCTTAAATATATCCCTGTCCAGTGCAAGGTGCTCATTTGAGGCTCTTGTGCAAGAACTGTTGTCCTGAAAATCTGTAATTTTGTGGCATTTACAGCTGGGTGACTGCTACAAGTGCTGTGCTGAGGACACGGGGGAAGCGTTGGGGTGTGAGGGGCAGTGGCCTGGAAAGGTTGGATTTAGCTGGTGGAAAAAGCAAACCCTGAGCTTGGGCTGAGCCCTGGCTGGGCACAGAGCAGTACTTCAGTTGGGGTGGCTGCATGGTTCCCCTCATCCTGCTCTGAGCCCAGCCCTTTCCAGCCCAGAAACTCCCTCGGAGCAATGCCAGGGTGAATGCTGTCTCCTTTTCCCTCTTTCCCATTCAGCCTCCAGGTTCCTCTGGCTGCTCTGCAGTGACAGTGGCTGCACGGGGCTGATCCGGGTTTGGGCTGTGGCAATGTCTGGAGCCTCTGGGATCAGAGGATCCAAGGAGCAGAGACCCCAGCAGGGTCCAAACTGTGGGGCTTGGCACAGCCAGGGCACAGCCAGGAGCTGGCCCCTGAACAGACCAGGAGAGGGCACGGCTATACCCAAGGCTGCACTGGATGTTTGGGCTGTTCTGACTCTGCCTCTCCTCTCTCCTCCCAGAAAATCAACCGGACTCCTTCGGACGAGGAATGCTTCTTTGACCTGTTGAGCAAGTTCCAGAGCAACCGGATGGATGATCAGCGCTGCCCGTTGGAGGAGTGCCCAGCCGAGGCTGCGGAGGCAGCTGCCACGCGGGTGCCTGCCCTGGGAGAGCGGATATGTGAGCACTGATGCGTTCCCAAGTCCCCGCTCCTGTGGGAGTGACGCTGCTCCCGCGGCGTGCCCAGCTGTTGTGGTTTGCCGTGCATCCCGTGATGTTTTCCCTGAGCCTCAGCTCTCTGAACTTTAGCAGTTCCTTGGCAATCTCTGTCAGTATTTAAGGAGGGAGAAAACGTTCTTATGTAAATGGTTGCCGAGGGAAAGGCTGCAGAATGTGAGCTAAGGTTTGGGGAGTAAATTAGGGAGAAAAATGCAACATACACTTGGATTTTTAAAGTGTGGGGCTTTAGGTCTTGGATTCTGAACGGGGAGGTTGGCACAAGGACTTTTCTACTCCCTCCAGAAGGAAAATGATGACGGTCATTGCTGAGGGAGCTTTGTGAGAAGCTGGGGTCCGAGACGTGCAGGGGCCAGGTCAGGCTTTCTCAGGCAAGTTAAAATATTGCCAGTTTTTGTAAGGGCGTTGCCATGGAGTAAAAACTTCTGGATTTTGTACTGTTCTTGGATACGGTGGTGATAGGTGCTGTGTGAGGACAGAGGAGCCAGAAGGATGGATAAACAGTGGGAAGCTGCTCAGGCAAACAACTCAACCCTAGGAAGGACACGAATAAATTGAGGAAGGCGCCTGACAAATAGGGCAGGCAGGGCTGTGTTTGCACTTGGGTTTCGTGGCTTTTTCAGTGTTCAGGGCCTTTGTTTAACCCAAGCTGGGGAGAAGCTCCGAAATGCATGGATCAGCCTCACACGCTTAATCACCAGCACAAAGGGCTCAAACCAGTTATTTAACGTGATGGATTTGTTCATCGTCACTTTCCAAGTGAATACAAAGTGCAAACGGGAGAGGAGACCCCTGACACTGCTCCCAGAGCCGCAGCACGTGCCAGGGCAGGGGCTGAAGCAGAGAAGGCCAGGTTGGTTGTGAGGTGAGAGGGTTTTTATCATCTAAAAATAAGGTGGAAATGAGCATTGCTTTGTCAAGAGATGCATTTCTGACACACAAGTGCATTTGGCTGTAACAGCTGTGTAATTTAGGAGACGGGGTTGAAAATGCAGAGCTTTATAAAGAATGCACGAGCAGCCCCACGTTCTGTTCGGCTCATTTGGGCTTTGAGCCTTTTGGACGTGTTATTTTTGAGGATTCTTTGTGAGCTGAAAAGGAGGAAACTCATCCCTGCGTCAGCACTGAGATTTTCTTGTGTTTCTGCAGCTCCGTGAGCTGGGGCTCTCAGGACTTGTGTCGGGAGGCTCGGAGCGGGCTCTGCTCCAGTGCTTTGTGCTCAGGGAAAGCAACACCCCTTGGGCTGGATTTCTCAGTTTCTCTTTGCTGGTCCTTTCTGAGTGCAGTGTTTGTTGTCTGGGAGCCTTTCCCTACCCAACAGGCTCCTTCCAGGGCGTGCTGTCCAGAGGCACTTCCAAAGGGTCAGCGGTGGATAAATGACATGTAGTGGTTCTGGACTGGGACCCCCAGCAGCAGCACAGCCCAGGCTCTGCTCTGTGGGATGAGAAGCACAGCCCGGGAGTGTTTTGCTGGTGCTGCAGCCTGTGACAGCCGGACTCACCTGGCAGTGCCTCTCCTGGAGCAAACAGCCCAGATTTCGGGGGGGCCTGGGAAGGTGCTGCCAAGTGAGAGGCCCAGCCAGGCCTGGGCTTTGCTGATGGCCTGTCCACAGTTATTCCCAGCTGTTGGGACTGTGGGGGTGCCTGTCACAGCCACAGGGGCTGTCAGAACTCTGTGCTCGTCTATGATTGTCCAAGCCTGCCTGTGCTTCTCGGTCCAGGTGGAAACCAGAGTGGACGTGGCAGTGTTGGAAGCAGCAGGGATTGCGCGCAGGCAGTGGTTCAGCCTGGGGACACTGGATCTCCTGGGCTGAGGTGGCACCTTTGGTGGCCTCCAGGAGCTGGCTAAGCACAGGCAGGAGCCCTGCAGGGGACCCAGGCGTGCAAAGTGGGTGTGTGAGGTCCTGCTTTATCAAGGCACCTGATTGTCCCGCTGCTGCCTGCTGGGTTTGTGTCGGTGGAGGGGAGTTTGGGGAGGGGGATTTGGGCTCTGCAGCTCAGGCAGAGCAGTGACCCTGCTGTGTGCTCCACTCCCCCAGCACAGTCCACCCTGATGGCATCTCCACAGACAGAGGAGTTCTTTGACCTCATTGCCAGCTCCCAGAGCCGGCGCCTGGATGACCAACGTGCCAATGTGGGCAACCTGCCCGGCCTGAGGATAACCCACAACAACCTGGGCCACCTGCGTGTGGAGGGGGACGCCCAGGAACCCGGGGACGAGTTCTTCAACATGCTCATGAAGTGTCAGGTACGGGCACAGGGCTGGGGGAGCTCTCACCCTTCTGCTCCTGCCCCTTCCTCCACGGCAGGGCTGTCCTGGCCCTGCCCTAACGCCCCTCTCTCCCCTGCAGTCCTCCAGGATCGATGATCAGCGCTGTGCCCCCCCTGACTCCATCCCCCGTGGCCCCACCATGCCTGATGAAGACTTTTTCAGCCTCATCCAGCGTGTCCAGGCCAAACGCATGGACGAGCAGCGTGTGGATTTGGCCTCAGCCCAGGAGGAGGCTGAAGAGGAGCAGCAGAGGCCTGGCTCCAGCTAAGAACTGGGCTTTGGTCTGGGGGGGTTGTTTCAGCTTTATTTTGTTTTTTTTAAAGGAAAAACAGAGTAGGTGGTTTCAAGCCCGAGTGCTCCTCTGCTCCAAGTCTTGTCCAGGGAGCTGCACCTCCATCGTATTCCTACAGGAGAGCCCAAAAGATGGGGACAGTTTTTAAATAAGGGGTTTTTTAGGACACTGGGCCACTGTAACATTGAGCACAGCACCTGGAAGACTTTAGCAGCCCGTTGCTGATCACCTAAAACCCCAGGAACTTGGAGGAGCCCACAGGGGGTAGTTAACTCCAGTCTTGACATCTTTTATTTCCACAAGACTTTTATTTAAACAGGGAAAGGGAAGAACACCTTTTCCATTTTGGAGTCCTCTTGTCTTCCCTGACCCAAATGGTTCTGGATCCTTCTCTGGAACATCCTGTTCAGCTTTGTTCCTTCTACAGGAGATAAAGAGCCCAAGTCCTTTAAACTTTACTCCACCCCAGCTGCATTGTGGTCCCACACACCTAAGTGTATTTTAGGTTTGCTGAGTACTCTGGAGAGCCCTGGACATTCTCTGCTTCCAGCTGCAGCCCTGCAGGACCACCTGAGCAGGGGCAAAGCCTTGCTCACCCTGAGTTTTAGTGGGATTTGTAACCTCTGGAGCCCACTCCAGCCCCATGGCAGGGGCTGTTCTTGGGCAGGGGGAAGGAGGAAAGAAGTCTCTGCTCAAGTGTTCAGCCCATGGCAAACAGGGACAGCTCCTGGTGTCACTGAGCCAATGTGAGTGTCCAAGACAGAACTTGTGTGTGACAGGGCCCTGCTTCAACAGCCAGCAAAGCTGTCTGCCCATGGCTCATCCCTCCTTCCTTCTGTGTCCAACAGCAGCTCAGGCCAATGGCCCTTCCCTCTTCTTGTTTCTCCCCAAACCAGCACTGAGCTGCTCCCAGTGAGGCACTCTGGTTCTGTCCACCTGTCTCCAGCCACTGGAGCTTCAGGAGAGCCCCAGCCTGGGAGGGTTGGCTGGGAACTCACATTTACTGCCATTCCTTCCCCTTTTGGACCAACTGGAAAAGCAGGAGGAGGAGAGCAGAGACCTGACTTGACCAGAGACTATGCTGGACTTCAGAAACTCCAGTGCCGAGCTGTGCTGAAGCAGAGAGTAAATCAGCACTTTTAATTTGAAACGTGTTTGATGGAAACATTCCCAACCAGCAGGGAGATCCTTTTAGACCAGTGATGCTGCTCATGGGGCATTTACCCTGCCTGCACTGACCATGTGGAGTGGTAGCTGCAGTTTTCCTGCTACCTGGGAGCACTCACCTGCTGCTTGGCCGAGGCTGGGCCTCCCTCCTGGGGCTGGGCAGAGCTCTGGAGAGGGGAGAGGAGGAGCTGCTCATCCCTCACCCACCAGCCAAGCTGGCATTCGTGAAAGAGGAAAAACATTGATGATGATGATGACCTGACCAGCTGCAGGCTCAGGCCTGTGCAGCTCTTAGCCAGGTGGTGAACTGGAACCTGACCATTAAGCTTTCAGAGGTATTATTGAGGTATTATTTGCCATATACTTGAATGTATGAGCTTATTTATTTTTTACATGTGCATTTGCTAATGTCATTTTAATGGGGAATTTCTGACCCACAGGTACTTGTTTTTTTTTTTTCTAAAAAATAATCTGCCAAATGGATTAATATATTAGAAATGAATACAGCTCAAGGGGGAAGGGGTGGGGGGGGATTGTGCTTAATAAATATTTGTGTCTAAGCTTCAGTGCACACACTCATTTCCATTATTTCCTGGCTGACAGCAGAGCTAATCCTGGCCCTTTGGAATAGGGATGGGGGTAAATGAGGGTCTCTGGTAACAAGACACCACCACGTGTGCTAAGAAAAGCATTATGTACACACCTCCACATTGCTTTACACTGTGAACACACGGGGCTCTTGGCAGCCACCACCATCCCAGCTCTGCCTGCCTGCCAGCATGGATGGGGCTGTGGAGGGAAGGCAGAAAACCCTGAGAATTCCCTGCCCAGAAGTTTCCAGGACAACAGGGCAGATAGAGCAGCCCTGCATGGCTGAGAAAAGGCCACTAGAAAAGGCTGAGGAGAGGCTGAGCTGTTCCTTTCAGGCCCTGCCTGGCTCTGCCTGGTCTCGGTGCCACCCCGGCGCCTTGGCCCAAAGCTGGGCTGTTCCCCAGAGCCAGGGGACGAGGGCAGGGAGTGCTGGGCACAGCCCTGTCACCAGCCCTTGGAGCAGACACAAAGCACCAGCACCAGCTCATTCCAGCACAGCAGCCATCAGCAGGCTGTTGGACTGGGCTGGAAGGCAGCCTGGGAGCAGCAGTTTGGATCCTGAGCCCTGTGAGGACAAATCCAAGTCACAGCTGGGCTTCCCATGCCTGGCTCATTTGTGCTGGCCACAGCCAGCTCTGATCAAAGATTAATAAAGAGCCACCAGCTTGTTCTGGGTGCCTGGGCACAGCAGCTCTGTGTGTGACCTGGGGACAGAACTGTGCCCTCGGGTGTGCAGAGGCACAGATTCCCAGGAGCAGGTGATCCCTGGGAGTGAGTGATGGTGCCCTCACCTCCTGTCTCTCCATCCTGAACTGCACAGGCTCGTTCTCCTCTGGGCAGAAGGCACGGGCTCCCATTGGGTCTCCAGAGCAGCCAGCAGTGGCAGCTGCCGTGCTGCATCCTCCTTTCCCCCACGCTGCCAGGCTCGTTCCCTTGCCGGGAAGAGCTCTCTGATGCTGACATCCGCTGGAGAACCGCGGGATTGCCGGCCCGTGCAGCGCTGCTGCTGCAGCTGTGGAGGGTGACTTCCTGGGAGCAGGGCTGTCCCCAGTGCAGGGCAGGTCCTCTTGGTGAAGAACCCTAAAAATCCAGCAGAAAAAACAGATCCTGCCTTCTCCTGCCCAGCTGTACACGAGAACCCAGAGACACTCGCAAGACAGGGCTGATATCAGGCCTGGAGAAAGGCACTTGGGAGAAAAGCTGCTTCTCCTCACTCCCTGCCTTTGACTAAAACATGTCCATGTGCTTATCTGTGTCCCCTTTCCAGAGCAAACCCACTGCCCCATGACACATTTTTTCAGAAAAAACAGCTTCAAAAGGAAGCAGAAAATCGTTTTTTTTCTTACCTGCAATCTCTCAGCAGCAGCAAGAACTGCCACCCTCCATGCTCAGAGTTGCAGAGGCAGCCCCAGGGCACAAGGACCTGTCTCTGAGCTGCCCCCAAAGCGCACCTGGTGACAGAGGGCACTGAGACAAGGAAACACTAAAATCTAGGAACAGCCAACATAGATTTTGCTACATTTTGCTACTTTTTTTACTATAACACAGCAAAACCAGCAAAAATTGGCATCACTTTCCTGTAGCTGGGATCCAGTAACAGGTAAGAAAGGTAAGGAAAACAGCATAAAAAAGCCAGATTGTAAATTAGTTGTTTCCAAGGCAACACGGATCCTGCAACAGCTGCTCTGTTCCACCCCATCAAAGGTATCAGCACCATGGAAGCAGAATGCTGATTTTCAGATTAAAGGTAATAAAACAAACACTTCTCCAGCAGCGCTAATAGGTGCCAGCAGCCCAGCTCAAGGGGAGAACAACAGTGCTCTGAGCTGCAGGATCCTGTTTGTCAATCCTGGGTCACTCCAGCAGCTGGCTGGTTCAGGGAGAGCTGGATCTCACCAGGATCTGAGCACACATGAGCTGGCTGATGAAGTTCCTGCCCCTGTTTCATCACCCTGCACTGACACAACCCATAGGAACATGACAACTTTCCTAGTGCTCTCACCCAGCACTTACAATGCAACACAAATAAAATTGTCCTGATGAAGGAAACTCATTAATTCCTTCACTGAATCCTTGGCTGATGAAGCACCACAAACACCTGGAGATGCCTGGCTGAGAGAACTGCATTTGCTCAGCCCAAGACACAAAGGCTGGGAGGTTTTACGGCTTTCTGTGGCTCAGTGATGAGGGGGATCCCTAGAGACTGTGGGACCTCCACCCTTAGAGATATTCACAAGATCCTGAATATCCTCCTCTGATAAGCAGATTGGACTGGAATCTTCCAGAAGACTCTTCCAAACTGAATTAGTCTTCGATTGCAACCTCAAAACCCTAAGAAAGCAGCTCTTCCACTGTGCAGAGGAAACAAGCCCTAACAAAGCACAACATGATCACCTCAGTGCCTGATCCACCACTACCCGAGAGCAGCGTGCTGACAAACTCCTACATCTGTCATTTATTGCTTTTTAAATTTCTAACTAATCTTAACATACTGCAGTAGCACTAATAAGCCCCTCAATATCTGCCAAGACAACTTTCCAGGCCCTCTACTTCTCTCCACCATGCTCCACAACTACTAATTTTGCCTTCACACCCACAAGGAGTTGTGAAACCCCCATGCTGGAGCTTGAGTGGGATCAAAATACAAAACTTTCAGCCCTGACATGAGGGGCACAGAAACAAAACTCTGGAAGATGTCAAAAGAACAGATAAAAGCAGCATTTGACTGCATTAAGAGCAGGTGATCTGACCCTCCTGCAGGGTCATTTTGGCTTTAGAATTTTGGGACCCATCTCCTCAGGTGGTATCAATTGCCCCCTCTCCTCAGTTGCCACACCTGAGCATCCCTAAAACCTCCAGCTCCAGCTGCACCTCGCTATGTCAAACACACAAAGAGAAAGAATTTCTGTCTGCCTTCTCAGCAGGGAACAAAGCCAGGCACAGGACATTGCTGGGGCACTGAAAATTGCCTGAAAGTCAGCAAAATGAGTACCAGGAAAAATACCAACACCACCTCTAAAGACATCAGCTTGATCAAAGGCAAAACTACACAAGGCAAAGACAGAGAAAAACACAACAGAGAAAACCCAACACCCGAGTTTATTTTAAAAAACAGACAGTTGAAACCAGGGAATGAAGGGGAAGAGTCTCTTTCCACAAGCAGAATGACCTAAATCCCACATGGGAGGTCTATCCAACAGGCCACAATCTCACATGTCACGTCTGTCCCACAGGCCACAATCCCTCGTGTCAGGTGTGTCCCTTGCTGCCAGGATCTGGGGAGGCTTCCCCGCCGTCCCCCTCTGCCAGCTGACCTTGGGGCCCGGGCTCTGCCGAGCTTTCCAGCAGCAGTTCCAGGGCTTCCTCACCAGCCACACGTCTCACCTTCTCCCCTTTGGCTGCCAGGATCTCCTCGATATTCCTGGACAGTGATGTGAGAACCAACAGTGACACCACAGCAAAGGCCCACACAGACACTACACAGAGAATCACAGGTGCATCACCATGAAAACCACCCAAAATTAACCACAGAAAACCACCCAAACCTTCTGGGACTCCTTTCATCCACTAGGATCAATAATTTAGCAATTACAGCTAAACAGAAGCTTTTAAAGGTATCTCAGGAAGTTAGAAATCACTGGAATTGCACAGCAGATCAATCTACACACTTGAAACATCCAAGGAAACCCAGCTGTGAAGTGATAAAGCCTGAGGGGAAAAGCAAATCACCTGCTGGCACCACTCAGGATCCCTGTGTATCCCACAGCTTCTGCTACAGCTTCACACCGATTTATTTAGATCCCAGACGGCATCAGCCAAATTACAGTGACTGAAAACTGAGTCCCTGTGTTTCAATGAACTGGATTAAACTTTTAGTATGAGCCACATTTAAAAAGAAAAATCATTGAAACAAGGTATCAGCTCAGGATGCTGCAGCTGGGAGCAGGGTTGAGGAGGATCGTGGCACACTCACCTCTTTCCCTCCAGGTCGGAGAACCAGCCCAGGTTATCGGCGATGACATGGTGATTCCCGCAGCCGGGACATGTCACGATCACCACCCCTCGGTGGTAGGCGGCCTTAGAGATGGATTTGGCTGAGCGGGTCTGGCACACCTGAAAAACAATGCGGATTTTCTGAGCACGGTAACTGCAGCTCCTGGGACTTTTAAGAGAAAAAAAAAAACTTTTGCCATTAAAAGCGTCTTCCCTCCTTCACCTCTAATTATCCCAAGTCCGCTCTATCATCTTACGATGTCGTGAGTTCGGCCCGAGACACGAAAGCTGAGAGAGGTTTTAATCCTCGTCCTAATGAGGATCCACAGAGGTTGTGGGATCTCCATCCTCACAGATATCACAAGACACCGAACATCCTTCTCCAACACGGAGCTTGGACTTGAAACCTCCAAAGGACTCTTCCACTCTAAATTAGTCTTTACAAGTTTAAAACTAAGAAAACAGCTACACCAGGAGCCCCCCGGCCACCCCAGCGATGGTGCCCTCACAGACCCCGGCCGCACGCCCACCTTGCAGGTGTACACCAGGCGATAATGCGTGGCCGCCGGCGGCCCCGGGGCGGTGCAGAGCGAGCGGGCCGAGCCCCAGAGCTGTCCCTGGACGGTGCAGATCGGGCGGACCGGGCCCCAGAGCTGTCTCTGGACAGTGCAGGCCGAGCGGGCAGGATCGCAGAGAGGAGCCGGGGCGGTTCGGGCCGAACCCCTGAGGGCGGGCGGGGGGCGGCAGGGCCGCCATGGCGGCGGCTGCCGGGGCAGCGCCCTCAGCGCGCGCTGCATCGCACCGCGCATGCGCTCGGGGCGGGCCCTGAGGCAGCGGCGGCCATGTCGGGTGTGGGCAGCGGCCATGAGGGTGTGGGGCAATACCCTTCGTGAACTCATAATGAAACAGCAGCTGAGCCCGGCCCTTCCTCACACACAGATATTTAAACCTGTTTATTAACCGAGAGGGGCGTCAGAGCCACACGATAGTGTCACTCTAGCGCTTTTCATAAGGGGTTGTTTGGTTGGTTTTAAAATCTAAGCAGTCCGTTGTGAGTGAAATTGAGAGGCGCAGCCATGCTATACAAGCTGGTGTTTCCCTCAGAGATTGGCTCCTGAGGAGCCTTTGGTGTCGGTGTTGTCCCTTTCCAAGGGACTTTGGTGTTGTCCCTCTCTCCGGAGCCCTCGGTGTCGGTGTTGTCGCTGCCAGAGGTGTTCTCCCAATCCGCCTCATGCTGCCGGTCTTTGGGCGCCCTTCTCATCGCTCTTTTTCTGAAAACAAGACCAGACGCACAACTTTCAGAAGATGTTTTCTGCAAACAATCGGCATTTCACACTGTTAGTATGTATCAGTCCCTTCTGTGGTTCATTTTATGCCCTCCATGAATCAAGGAAATACGAATCATGGATATTTCCAGGTTAGCCCTGCTTACTGCAGCCCAGACCTTCGGTAGCGCTCAAAGCAGTCCTTCATCCTCCTCCTCTCCTTTTCTGCCACCTCCTCGTTGGCCAAGCCACGCTCCTTGAAATGGAAAAAAAAACCCAAACAAACAAAAAACCAAACCATATGAATTTATTCTTGATCAGATCAGCGTTAACACCAGGTTGCTTCCTGCATCTGCGGAGTCAAGTACCAGCAGGTTCTTTACTGTGTATGCAGGATGGTAATGCTTCTGTTTCATACAGTTTTACTACATTTATTCCTTCAACATCTGTAGTTCTGAAAGTCTGTTTTCTGCACCAACAGTAATTCTGCAGACAATTACACTGGAAAACATCCCCACCCAGAGATGAAGGGCAGAAAGTAATTAAAAGAAGTTTTTATGCACAGATGGAGAAATGTCCACTGTAAGTGTTTTGCTGTTCAGATCTCACCCTTTTTGGAGGGTGGATTCTGCACTAAGTGCTCAGAATTTGGAAAAGCAGGAGCTGCTGATGTGCTTCTCCAAGCTGATAAATCCATCATTAATGAGAATATTAAATATCACAAGCCCCAGTCATAGTAAGAAAGAGCCCACAAAGATTCTCTTACACTTGGTGATTTTGGGGGCAGATGGCTCTCTCGAGGGCTGAGTTCCTGGTTTTGTACTTCCAGGCAATCTTCTGAAAGATAAAAATATCACAGCTTTCGTCAGAGTTGCCATTGCAAAGTAACTTCTCCCTCCAGCAGTTCTTCCAACAGAAGAGCTGTGATGTAACTGCACAGAGTCCACAGCAGAACTGAAACCAAGCCCAAAGCACTCAGATCCATCCTGTGATCAGTCCCAAGTCACTTCTCATTTTAATTGAGCCCTGAATCTTGCCCAGGATGGTGGAGTTCCCCACCACACTCAGAAAGAGACAGAGTTTTCCACTTCCAACTTAAGCAGGGGCAAAACAAACCTTTGCCAAGAAGCTCCTCTACTCTGCATTAAAATAATATTCATGTCAGAGGTCACTGTGAGAAATGTTTTAGTCATTATTTTATCCATCATTTGTCCCTACTCCCCAGGTTCTGAATATCATGGCACTTCACACCAGACTCTATTTTGGTGAAACTCCTTCTGTGGTGACCAGGTGTTACAATATGTATTTTTGAACTGAGCAAGGTAGAATAACAAAAAAAGCCTTTTTGGATCAGTGCAGTTTAGTTTTAGTGAAAAGTCTCCCATCTCAATGAATGAAAAGATCATTTAGATCTTCCAGGAGAGCAAAACAGAATAGACCATCCTCTCCACAGCTCTACTCAGTGTTTTCCTCTTACTTTTAGCTGTCTCTGTATCTTCATCCAGGTGACTGTGAAGAACAAGCTGTGGGGCAGAAAACAGAGCAAGAGCATCAGACCTGTCCCTCATTCTGTAGGAACAATTAAAGGAACATAAAATCCAGGACATGCTAGGACCAACCTCTCTCTCCCTTTTGCTGCCAGCAAACAGCAGACTGAGCCAGGAATTACAGATTTGCTCATGGATTTATCCTCCATTAATAGATCCAGTTTCCTTTGGCCTCATTCATACTTTTGGCCTCCAGACAATGTGACAATCACTCCCTCACTGAAGTTATGAACCGAGTGAAAGTCTTTACTAGATGGCCCCAGGGTAAGACTTATTTTTGCCTGTTCTCACACAAGAGAGACAATTAAAAGCAATTCAAAATAATTCAATTCCTTTGATTTGCTTAGACTCAACAAATCTTGCTGACTAATGCCGTAACTGTGTCCTACACTTAGAACTTCAGGACACAGGGAGATTCTGTCACTGTTTTGCTGCCTCTGGATTTTTTGATGTCACTGAAATGAGCGTGGGCCATTGAAAAAATGGCTGATACTTGGGGAACCGAGGAACATGAAACCATCCCAGAGGAAAGTGAAAGGTAAACAAGGCACCCTACTCACTTCCTGGGAATCTCTGGAGGAGGAGTCATCCAGGTCAGAGGTCTGAAAACAAAACCAGTACAGATTAATCATTCCTCATAAGCAGGGAAGTGACAGCAAGGGGACATATAGGAGACTGAGAGCTCCAGAAAACACAGAAGTGTGGATTTCCTGCCTCCTGCACTCCTGTCTGGCCACTCAAGAAAATACACAAGATGCAATATTAATTAAAATATATCTAATTTAGTTCCAGAAAACTTAGCTCCCCATTTCACCCAAATGGCTCACACCCAGTCTCTAAATAGAGTCACTCTTTGGTGGTTGAGGAACCCCTCATCACCTTTGGAAATGATCCAAACACAAACACAGATGGCCTGAGCTTGCATCTGTCCAGCTTCTCCATGCCTGAAACCGGGCGGAGGTCATAGAAACCATCACAACTTTCATTTTCTAAACTCAGCATTTGCATGGCAATGGTTTTCATTAATTTTGATGCTGGTTCAGGCAGGTGTTCACTGCTTGATGAGCTGGAGCTGCTCAGGTGCAAAGGCCTGGAAACAGCCACAGTGTGACCCCATCCTCAGCTTCCCAATCCCATCAAGGGGAGGAGAGTTATACCGGGGTGGGCAGCTCCAGCTGCAGCCTTTTCAGCTTGGTCTCAGTGGCTAGGAGCTGACTCTCCTTCTGGAAGAGCTGCAGTTGCATCTCGTCACATCTCTCCCCCAGCTCCCGGATCTGCTTGCGGTAGGCGTCTCTCTCCACCAGGTTCTTGGAATACTGCACGTGGAACTGCTCTCGGGTCAGGAGAGCCTGTGCAGGGGGACAACACGTGGCATTCACACAACAGCACAGGCAGGCTGGCACTGTCTGCCCAAACAGCAGTGATAAGCAGTCAGGAATATTTTATCACCTGGTCTCTCTCTGAAGCCACTTCCTCCATCTGCTGCAGAACAGCTTCAATCCGTTTTTTGTACATCTGGGAGTCCTTCCTCAGAGATGTGCACTGTAGCTCCAGCATCTCCTTTTCCTCTGCAAACTGCTGAGACAAGGTCAAAAGAACCTGCTTGTGGGCAGAGACTGAGCCAGGCTGTCCCCACTCCTGCTCTGTGCCACAGATTGCTTTGGCCAGAGCTCCATGGGGTGTCTGAGCTGTCACCTGCCACACAGAGAGTACTGAAATACAGGTACGACAGTAGGAACAGCAGGGATTGCTTCTGAGCAGCTGCTCTGCTCCACAGGCAAGACACTGCAGGGGTTTCACCTGCCTGTCTTATCCATGACCCCCAGCAGGAACTTGAACAGCAGCACCTACTTTGTCTTGGAGCACCTTGGCCCGGCGCAGCTCCTTGCGCAGGCTGTAAATGGTGTTCACCAGCTCCCGCCGTTCTTCCACAGTCTGGCTGCAGTCATTCTCCGAAGTTTCCTTGGAGAGGCTCTTCTCCAAGTTTTGCTCCCTGGCAACCTGCAGGACAAAGGAAGAAGTGAAACAGGGCCACCATCTAACTCCATATCAATTCTCTCTCCTCAGGGCTCTTGGGCAACAGTTGACCCACACAATCTTCACTAGAACCATTGCTGCCCTGGCTGCTACAAATAATCCCTTGAGTCCATACTCAACCGCCCTACCAACCTGGAGAGTGTTTTCCAGCTCCTGGTTCTTGGCCAAGAGCAGCTCCTTCTCCTGCTGGATCTCCCACACCACCTCGTGGCTGGGGCGCTGCTCTATGGCGTGTTTTAGCTTCATTGTGTGCTTCCTCTCCAGCTTGCAGTCATCCTCAGCCTTCATGAGGCTGTGCTTCAGCTGATCGATCTACGAGAAGGTTCAGAGCTCAGCAGGAGCAAGGAGAAAGCTCTGCCCTGCAAAACCAGTTCTCTGTTCCCCAGCCAAATACAGGACAAATTTCTCCCCAGCTCTGTTTTCCTCAGGAAGTTTTGTGCTCTGGGGAACATAGTCCTGCCTGTGTGCTAACAGGAGCATGTTCCTGTGCTGCCTTTGTGAGAGCAGCCTTGAGTGAGGGAAAGCCTGGTCATCATTCGCAGCACAACTTGTAAAATACAGCCCTACAGGGCTGAGCTAGGGACCACAAAGACAAGTGTTAGAGAAGATGGTCAGCGCTTCATTCTGGACTGGAGCACCCTTGGCAAAGACAAGGTGCTCAGCCCAGCCTTCCAGGGTCAGGTAAGAAGGGGGAAGCTGGAGAAACTGTGACTGACCTCCAGCAGCAGGTCCCTGTTCTTCATGAGGGCTGCGCTCTTCTCCTCGCTCTGCTTGGCGTAGCTCAGGGCCAGGCTGTAGTTCTCGTCCTTGCACTTGCGCAGCTCCTTGCTCAGGCTGTCCCTCTCCTCCTTCATCCTCTGGGCGCGCTCCTGGTGCTTGCGGAGCAGGCTGTCCCTGACCCACAGCTCCCTCAGGGTGTCCTCCTTGGAGTGCAGCCACACCGTGAGCTCCTGCGCCTTGCGCCGCTCCTCCTGCACCGCGCTCTGCAGTTTCATGATCTCGTTCATCAGCACCTGGCTCAGGCCAGACTCGCCAGCCGTGTCTGTTTGGGGGGCAGGGGTCACTCTCTGCTGCCAGGCACGCACAGAGCTCAGCTTCCCCTCCATATCATTGCAGCCAACCCCAAGGATGTGTGGGGATCAAATTATCCCCACTGTGCCTCTCTGCTCTGTGCCTTCCTGCACCAGAGAGTCACCGACACAACAGGCAGAAAGAATTCATCCTTCTGCTTCCCCCTCCCCATTCAAGCCCGTGACACCAGGGCTGTTCTTCCCAGAATCCTTCCAAAGCACACATGGAGCAAGACAGGGAATGCTCCTGACTCTGCTCAGCAGCACCAAAGGAGGAGCTGTTGTTGGGAACACAAACATTACCTATAATCATAGAGAAAACCCTGCTGGGCTCTTTGCCAGTTATTTTCTTATACAGCTGGGGATAATAAAGCTCCAGACTCTCCATAAATGCCTCAAAGCCCTTGTGTCCCGTTCGCTGAAGAATGTCCAGGAGAACACCTGAAATCATGGCAACAGGATATTCTAGTCAGTTATTTCTCTCTTTACCTGTTTGTAACACAAGAAGAAATGCCTTTACTTCCTCCACGTACAAAAATCCTTGGGATCCAATCACAGAATAAATTAGGTTGGAAAAGACCTCTGGATCATTAAGTCCATCCTATGACTCAACCAGACCATGGCACCAAGTGCCATGTCCAGGCTTTGTTTAAACACCTCCAAGGAGGGTGAGACCAGCACCTCCCTGGGCAGTCCTTCCAGTGTCTGACTCCCCAGACAATCCCAAACCAATGGCCTGGAAACCCTACAAAAGGATTTGAAGTGCTCCCACCTGCCTTCCGCTTGCGCATGACCAGGCTGGGGTCATTGAGAACCTGCTCCTCATCGTCAGGGCTGAGCACTTTGCACTGGCGCAGGTAAGGGGTGATCCGGGAAGGGTCGATCACTGAGATCAGCTTCACACGGAAGTTCTCCAGGTTATTCCAACAGATCTCATCATTATCCTCTTCCAGCATGTCAGCAGTGAGGGGAATCACTGAGCAGTGTTGTCCTGTCTGGAAAAAAAACACCGAAAAAACAAACAAGCAGCCCCTGAGCCTCTCGGAGCAATGATGGTGAAACCAAGGATGTCACAGACTGAGAATGCAGAAGTGTTTTAATTAGCTGTTGCCCCTGCTTTATGAGCAGTTCACTCTTCATTCTCCACCTCCCAGCATGTGAGATCCCTGTGTTCTGTCCGACCACACAGTCTAACACAGACACCAAGTCTAACACCCAGAAGAGCTGACACTTTACCTCAGAGCTGTAAAATAAACTTTTATCCCCTGTTAATATCAGCCGTTCTGTATCACCAACCTTCACTTCTGCAGTCAGAAAAGCTTCCTTGAGTCTCCTCTTGTGTCCTGGCTCTGACAAAACCTGTCTGGGAGCAGCCTCCCTCTGTACTCTGACTAGAGAAAAGATAATTCCAGGAACAAAACTGGTTTGAGAAAAAAGGGGAAACTACTCAGCTATACCCTGAGACAGGAAAGGAAGGAAAAGAGAGACAAATAAAAAAAGGGGAAGCCAGAATGGGTGATGGGGGAGGAGAAAGATGGTAATGGCATTGTGAGTCAGCAGCAACACATAGGCAGTGATTTCAGATTAATTCTGGTTTTGTTTTCTAATCTGTCCCACTGAAGTATCTGCTGGGGGTCCAGAAAGCTTCCTTGTGCAGAGGACAGAAAAACTAAAAAGAATGGAAGTCACAACCACAGGTGTGTGCAGCTGATTTCAAGGGAGCAAAACAAGCCACAAAATGAGAAGAGGCTCTTCAAAGGCTTTCCAGCTGTTAACATCTTTCTCCAGGAAAACAGGTGGCGGCAAGAACTCACTCTCTGATGAAAAGGATGATTTCTATATTGATGCCTCTAATTTTGGATGTCCTCAAGCTTCCAGCATAATTATGACAAGAAAGGGAATCAAGTCTTGGCAAAGCAAGGAACATCACCCTTGATTCCCAAATGACAGGCTGTGGCCATGGCAGCAAGAAAGGAGCAGCCCAGTAAGCAGCACTGTGATGATGCTGAGCATCACCAGAAGACCTGAGCCTGCTTCCCCCCCTTCCCATAGCCCTGCAGCTGAACTCAGAACTCACTCATTGTTTTTTAAAAAAGCCTAGAGAACACACAGGCTCCGATGCCATGGCAGCATGACACATTCCCATTAGCTTCCCACTCCACTCTTTGTTCTGCTTTCTAAGTTTATGGAGAGTTTTTCCATGTTATCAATAGGAGTAAGGCAAAGATGCTCAGAAATTCTCCCAGCCTGTGTTTCTTGCCATTAAATTAGCTTTACACTAAAAGATGATGCAGTAACTGTGTCAGCTGTGCCCTTGCTGAAGGTAATCGGTGTGTCCGTTAATTAACCAATTTAGCCTGAGGAGGTTTTATTCTAGTGACAAATCAATTTAATCCTGAAAAAGGACAAAGCCAGCTGCTGCTTTTACAGTTTTTCCACAAATAAATGACAATGGCATCTTTTGAGCAGCATTTGCAATCACTTGGAGCAGAGCTCAGCTTTCCCAGCAGTGCCTCACTGTAACAAACACAGTGGCACAGCACCCACAACTGTGCAGCAGCTCCTGCCACAGCTGAATTTCTTGGAAAACTGCTATCTATAGTGGCTTATGGAAAACAAGGAGAGCCTTCCACAATCATTCCTATTGTTCCATAAAGTCTTGACACCAAATTATATTAACACTGGCACCCAGTGACCCTCTGCCCCCAGCTCTGCCTGAAGAGCCCTCGTGGAAAAGCTCCAACTCCCAACTCCTCACTACAGTCAGGGAAGTTCAGTCAGTGCAATGGAATGAAGCTTTCACAGCACTTTCCCTCTAGATTTTATCAGCTTTGCCTCAGCTAACCTTGCACCTCTCTGCGAGACAGAAATTGCTGGGTTATAAATGAAGAAACAAGTTTTTTTAAAGTGATTTGTGATGTCTGTATAGGGCAGGCTGTGGAAGAATCAAGAAAGAATCCTAATTCAATCCTGCAGTTTTAGGCACATGAATATTCATTCCCCCCATTTTCCCTGCTTTTCATGCAGCCTGAAAACCTCATTTTTCTCATTAGCAATCACTCTCATACACACATTATTAAAAGCACTATTTACCAGGAATAAAAAAACTACGCAGAACACATCAGTAATTTTTAAGTGAGAAAAATAAAACATCTGTATTTCAACAAATACTTAAGAGTCATTTTGATACAAAAGTAATCTGCTGCTTATTCCACAGTATTCAGTCAGTTACCAAGCAAAGCCACTGTCACAACACTAAAAAACACCTAATTAACATATTCTGAACATGGGTAAACATTCACATAAATAGGGACTAACACAAGAAGGAAATAAATAACCACCATTGCTTGTTCCTCCAGATTTCCACCAATATTCCCCCTCAGCATCTATGGCAGGTGGGAGTTTGAAAGAGCAGAAGTCTGTGCCTGAAAGATTTTCCTCCAGCCAGTTTCCTTTATTTTTACACCTTGCCTACAGATGCAGATTTTGTGGAGGGATGGGAAAATCAATCCAGCTTTTTCTTCTTCCCCAGGTCCATCCAGTCAGCATTGGAGGTGGTAAAAGTGAACAGTGCAAAGAGTATCTCCTACTGCCAGGCAGGAAGGCAGAGCTGATTCCAGTGACCCCTGTAACAAAGCACAAACAGCTCCTATCAGTCACAGCATTTTTAAAGGGAAGTTGCCCTTTTGGAGTTTCTAAAATGAATTTTCAAGAAAAAAAATCCCCAAGCAGTCTCATCTGACAACCATGTGAATCAAACACCGTTCATGTTCATTCCATCCAGTGCACCAAAAGCGTCAGCAAGTATTAGGAATCACCCACTTGCACCCTGCAGAAGGTGACCTGTTGTAACTGTACAGAAATGAAGGCAAATAGGGGAAATAAACCCCAGACCCCAACAAGTTGCTCAGAGATGAAGTATTAAAGAAAAACTCCACTGTCAAGCCTGTAGAATGCTACCAACTAGGTGAATACTAAGTAGGGTTCAGGGCATGAACTAAAAGGCTGCCAAATGTTTGAATTTCATGAGTTTATATATAGATTTATCACAGAGACATCAACTTCCCCTCTCCCCAAAATATTATCAGCCTCAGACTATGATTGATGGTGACTGCAGAACTCTGTCCTCAGGGAACAAGAGCAGAGATCATTTCAGTCCTTTTCTGGGGTCATGATTCATTGTCTGAGCTGAACCACAGAAAAACGCGGTTCAGCTTCTCAGCAAGATGTACAAACCACTGAGGAGCTACTAACACATTTCCTCCTCAAATCCTCCTCCTCTTCCTGAAGCGGGCACTTCTCCTGATTTGGGGAGCTCTGGCATCAGCCACATCAGTGCAGGAGCCCAAGGCAGACAGAGCAGGGCTCTCCTCAGCCCTCACACCCTGCAAGAGAAGCAGGAGATGATCAACACCAGATAATTACAAATAACCCCTTCAGCCACATTTTTGATTTAGGGAGCTCAGCAAGATTTCTAAAACAATCTTTCATTTACCTTCAAAATGAAGCATGGGACAACATTCCATTACCAGTATCAGAGAAGGCACAGTACAGAGTGAAAACAAAGGCCTGATTTCAAAAATGCAGGTGTCAGGGCAACAGATTATAAACAGAAAGGGGAAGGGAGATTTGATACCCACTTTTAGGAACTGTCATGGCAAGTTTAAGGTGCTACCTTAAAACCATGGCTTTCACCCTCCCAGCTGAGCTGCAGAGCTTTTACTTTCATCAACTGCAGAACTGTTTATTTAAAAGGAGCAAATTTCTGCTACACTTAAGAACAGTGGGGGCTTCCCCCTGGAATCCAGTGCAGTATTTATCTGGCAGTAATTTTCTGCTTTTAGCCCCTGGAATCTGTTTTACCTGATTTAGTAAATTGGCATCTTTGTCTCCAGGCTCATCTTCAAGTCTCCAGTCCTCCCATACTCCTGTAAATTCATTCCCAAAACTCTTTTCCTCAGACATTTTCTCACTCTGCCACTCCTCGTCATCACTCTCCTCATCTTCCTTCCCGATGGCTGACAGAGTTGTTCTCACTCTGGGAGGAGGCAGAGTTGCCAGGACAGCTGGGAGTGTGAAGGCTGCCAGGAATCTGGCTTTCAGCAGGAGGTAAGCAGGGTTATCACCCAGTTTCTGCTGCACCAGCTCTCCAATGGCATGGAAAACATCCCCAGTGCCCCCATCCCCACTGGCCCCAGAGGGCAGGAGAGAGGCTGCTTGCTCTTCCAGAGCTGCTTTCTGCACAAGGAGCCTTGAGAGGGTTTTTATAGTGCAGAGGAAAGGTGGTAGATAAGGCAGCCTGGTCTGCAGTGATGGCACCTGAACCCCTTGCTTCCCACTCAGCCACTCCTTCACCAGCCCCTCGTCCTCCAGGGAGATCAGGCTGAAGTCAAGGAGATTCTTCTCTGCACTGGAAGTGCTTGGCTGTGGGGGGACATCAACACTGGGTGGTTTGGAGGCAATGGGTCTGTTCCTCAGTGCCTGGGCACCAGAGCAGCCAGAGCTCCCTGGGACACTGTTGTGAGGAGCTGCAGCTCCTGGCCAGAGCACAAACCCTTCCCTGCTGCTGTCTGGAATGAAGGATGAGCCGTTTGTTGGGATGGGGTCACTGCTCCTTCCCAGGCTGGTGAGACTGGGCACAGGCTGGGAATTAGAGCCCTGAGTGCTGGCAGGGGGCTGTGCTTGGGGCAGCACCACAGCACACAGGGCTGGGCTGGCAGCTGGAGCTGCAGAGGGGTCTGGAGCCACGGAGGAGCCATCTGAACACGCAGGGCTTACAGCAGAAACGCCGGATGTGCTGCATCCAGGACTCACTGAGGTCCCAGGTAAGAGAACTGTGGCCTGCTCAGCTGCCTTTCCTACAGGAACTGCTGCCAGCTGTGAACTTGGCCCTTTTGTCTCTGCACTGCTGGGGTGAGGTGGATTTGCTCCAGCTGGTTCAGGAGTCCCTCCCAAAGCAGAGACATTGCCGTTGAAAGTCACAGTTGTCTGACACTGACTTGTCCCAGCAGCAAATGGCATTTCCTGGGGAACCCCCACGACAGTCTGCACAGGGCTGGGGAGCAGACCCTGGGGGGTTACAACCCACCTGAAGGGCAGGATGCTGTTGGGAAACACAGGAGAAGCAGCTGGTGGAGCGACAAGAGCAGGCAGCAGGCTGACCGGCCTCTGCTGGGGCACGTTACTGTTCAGCTCACAGGTGACTGGTGTGGAAAGGGACAAGTGGCCAGACTCCAGGCCAAGAGGCACCACTGTGATCTGCTGAGGCACAAAAGCCTGGTTTTGCAACACTGCTGAAGCTGTGACCTGACCATTGCACCCTCCCTGGTCTGGGGCCTTCTCTGCTGCAGCTGGATTCACACCTGGATAAACCCCTCCTCCAGGGCTGCTTTCCAGAGTTTCCTCTTTTAGTTTCTTACTTGACTGTAGATCTGTCCCTTGTGAGCAACCAGGGCTTTCCCCAGTTTCTGGCACTGCTGGGGAATGGTTTTCAGGCACAAGAGCAGAAGCAGAACCTGCAGCAGAAGTCCTTGTGGGCACTGGTGAACCCTGTGCTTGGCTGTCTGTCCCAACAGCTGCTGCAGGGTTGCTCCCTGCTTGTGCAGACAGAATGATTTGCTGTGGTGGGTGCTGGATTATCAGAGGCCCTGAAACCAGCACCTGTGGGGGAACCAGCACTGTCCTCTGCATGGCCTTCTTGGCCTGGGACTCCCTTAAACGCTTCTCTCGCAGCAATTCCAAGACAGTTTTAGGCTTCTGCCTTTGCCACTGGGCTGGGCTCTCTGAGGCTCTCAAGGCAGAAGATCTCCTGACAGCATTCTTTGGGATGCCCTGTTGGGAATTCCTCTGAGAACAAACTTGAGATGAGTTGCCTGCAGAGGAGAAAATGACAATGAATGAACAGTATTTCCAAAAGCCATTTCTCATTAAACATCAAGGGATGTAAGAAAAAATTCCTGTTTCTGAGAATTCCTACAACGCTATGGTCCTGATTAAATCAAGCCATGTCCCCACAGCTGAACAAGGGGTAACTGCCTCCAGAAATCAGAGATGGGCCAGGAATGCACCCTAACACCTCACTGAACTGGTCCAGTGCCACTGGTTCCCAAGCCCTCCAGGGTTTTTTCCAGTCCTTACCGAAGGGGAATATGTTTAAAGATTCAAGAGCTAGCAAAAATGAGCATGACAAAGCAGGTTTGTGCCCAAAGTTCTCCTTCAGTTAAACTGGTTATTAATGTAACAGTGATGAATTATGTGAAAGCTCTTGCACATCATAACAATAAATGTTCTGGTAGGTACCTGAAGAAATCTCTGTTTTTTGGGAAGCCTGTTAAAAAAAAAAAAGGAAATTAAATTATACTTCTGCTAAATTTAAAGATGATTAAAACAGCACAGATGTGAATCAAACCCACATCTGCCACCTCCTGAACAAATGGCCATACAGCATTTTATTCTGCCTCTGAACCACAGCAAACTGCTAACACACATATAAACTGTGTGGCCACACAACTGAAGTGCTTATTTTAGTCAAGACCTCAGTGGGAAAAGCTTAAAAACACAATACCTGATGACCCTTAAGCAGCTCCAACTGCCTCAGCTTCCTCTCCTTAATAATCTTCATACAGCCTTTGGTATCAATCTGGAAGAGCTGCAAGGTGAGAGCTTCATTAACAATTATATGAGAACAAAAATGTTTTGATGGGTCAGTGACAAAGCAAGATAGAGGGGACATGGTTCACCTGCAAGATTCTGGGGATATTTTACACTCACAGAAAAAGCCCTGGCAGGATCAGACTTTGGATGTAGGATTTATTTAAGAAAATTCACATGCAAACCATGAGGGCAGATCAGTCCGGTAATTAGATTGTTTAAGAAACAAAGACAAACAATTTATTTAAGCCTCAAATACTGAAAAATAAAGACCCCCCACTGTTTGAAATCAGGTAATGCTTTTATTTAGACAGTAAAATTTACCTGTATGAGCAGTGCAAACAGGGGAGTGCTGCTGAGACTGACTGACTTCATCTTCTCGTGAATAGCAGCAGCTGGAAAGAAATCCATCAAAATCAGCTGGGAATTCACTCAGAAGACATCAGAAAGTAGGGACAAAGGTAGGATGGATCCCCAGTACCTTTTGTGTGGTGGAAAGCCATCCTCCCAGCCTGCAAGGTGAGGGGCAGCAGCACATTGCCCACCCAAGGGGTCACTGCCATCAGCAGATTCCTGTCCAGCCAGAGCCTCTTCCAGTGCTCCCTGCTCTGGCGCTGAGCTCTCTCTGGCTGCCCCTTCACATCCTGGCCACCAGCTGCACCCACTCCAGGGGGCTTGGCTAAAAGGCTGGCAGGAGGTTTTAGCATCTTTAATTGCCATGCATGAAAAAATACACAATTAAGAGTTCGCATTAGGAAGGTTCTGCCGTTAGTCCCAGGACAAACCACTCACAGGGCACTTAGGACAAAAAACTGTGAGCTTTTCCTCTTGGGATTACAGTGCAAGACCTGTGATTATACAAAAATGAATTCCTACTAAGCACAGCCTGGCAGTGCTCATGTCACAAGAACAGACAAGACACAAGAGACCCTCACCAGTTTCCTCTGGAACCTCGTGTTTCTCTTTAATATTATTCTCATATCCTCCAGGCTAACTCGCAGCACTTGTTTTCCACACTGGAAAGCCTGAGGATGAAAGCACACAAGAAAAGACAGAAGGGAAAGTCACTCAAAGGAAATTATTTGCACTGGGTATACACAGCAGGCACAAGTTGTCAACATTTCTGCTGTTGAAGATATCTTATTAAATGAAATCAACTCTGAAGTGTTCACTTCACTTTTAATCCTTGTGCATCATCGTAACACCAAATGCCTATTTCATAAAAACTTTTGTGTGAGGAAATCTACCAAAAACCCAAACCCCAGAATTTACTGGGTAATTATCTTCACATTATTTTACTTAACTGTACAAGGGAATGAACAGCAAGATGTTATCTGCTCACCACATCCTGCCCTTAGTGCAGCAGCTGCACTTCCCTCCTAACTTCTGATCCAAGCTCCCATCCCAGCTCACCTTGGCTATCACTTCTGCTGGATTCTTCACCAGCACATCTGTGGCATAGGGCTCTGCAATGCCCCTCAGCACGGTGTTCAGCTCACAGGATGTATCAGCAGCTCTGTCTCTGTCACATTCTGCCCTTGGAATGTCACTGCAGCTGCTCCCTGCACCAGCCCTGGCAGCAGGGAGGAGGGATTGGATTTGGTATCTCTCCGTGATTCTCTCCTGCGTGTCTGTCGCTGTTGGTATCCACAGGTCAATGCTGGGCACTGCACACTTCTCCCTTCTCGTGGTGCTGGTGTCCTGCTCCTCTGAGCTGTCTTCCAGCTCCAGCTCCATGTCCTCCTCACTGCTGCTCTCCGAAAGGCTGAAGTTCTCAGTGTGGCGCCGTTTGGTCGCCCCAGATCTTTTTTTCTTGGTCAAAGCAAGAACACACAAATTTTAGTCAGTGTTCACCCTGCCTTGCAACTCTCTCAAATCAGGAAGTTTCCTTTTCCAAAGGAAACAAGATCTTGGAAACAAGACCATCTTCAATATGGTCTTAAGCAGCCAGAATTTCTTGAGTGCCTGGGACCAAAAATGGCAACTCATGAGGCACAGACATGAAAATCTACATATATCCCATCCTTACAGGCATTTCAAGGCAGGAAAGAATTCTGGATAATATACAAATATATAGCAAATTAACTTCAGCCCTTCAGAACGAAGGCTGCTTTACCCACCAGAAAATTAAACTGTGGAATCCACAACAAAAACCTTGATTGTGTGAAATCAACGTCAATTTTTTAATTCATTTCACAAGATTCCACTTTTAATTGAGAGAAACTTAATTGAAGAGATGGGACTGTGACATAGCAGGATTTCCACAATACCTTAGAGCCAATCATGATACTCCACTTGCTCCGGCACTGGGAGCCAGTCCGATGTGGCAGCTCTGAAGCTATTTTACTCCAGCGACCTGAAAAAGGATGCAGACCATTTTTATTTGTGCCACAAACTGAGCAACAAGCCTTTCAATGCAGCTATTACACACATATTATACATTTCCCTGGATAAGAGACAGAATTACTGCATGAATGGATCTCAAATCCTTAATACCCACAACACACAATACAAAGAAGTTGCAATCACCAGTACAAAGCAGAGCCTGCAGGGCTTACAATGAAAGAAGAGAAAACCTCAATGACATCTCTAAACTTCTACAGATTAAGCCACAGAAACACCTACCCAGGCCATGCTTTTGAACCAGTTCAATCAGCTGCTCCTCTTCCTCCGAGCTCCACTTGCCTTTCTTTACATCCCAGTGCAATACTTTTAAATACCTTCAAAACGAAAACATCACAGCCAGGAACATTCAATCGTGCTTGTCAAAATCAGATCATCACTGCACTCCAAGGCTGAAGAAAAGCAGCATTCCCAAATTAGAGCTTTCCCTTACTGAAGGGGCTGGTACCTGGCTGAACTCACCGTTCCCGGCACTGGGCGTCGCTCCTGCCCGGCACTTCTGTCCGAACTTTGTACCAGTCCTTCTCCCTGTACTTCCTAACTGCAGCCATCAGCATCTGTGTGCACCAGACAAAGCAAGAGCTGAGATTCTCACCAGTATCAACCCTAACAGGCCTGTGACAGCAGCAGTTCTATTTGTTTCCTGTGCAAATCTCTGCACAAAACTGTTGAGGAGCTTCTAAGCCTTCTTGAGCTGCGAAGTGCCCACCTCGGTCTGTTTTACACTCCTCTGTGCCACTGCTAAAGCTCAGATCTGCAGCCATGCCACAGCTCAGCACTCCAACATTCCCACCCTGCAATTCCAGGCCCAGAGAATGCAGCTTACACCATCTTCCTCTGCTGTCCAGGGTCCTTTCTTCAAGCTGGGGTCCACGCTCTTTGTCCAGCGGTAAATCAGCTGAGCAGAATCTCTTCCTTCCATGTAATAAGCAACTGGAAATTAAAATGTTTATTTAACTCTGTTGTAATTAATGCTTCTTCCTTTATCTGGACAACAGTTGCAAGCAATGATTGCCATAAACGGCACTTAAATCACTTAAAAAATGGTGCTCAGCCAGTTTCAGCCAAATTTCCAATATGGATAAAGGTTCCAAGAGATATTAATTTCTTGCTGGTATAATGAAACTTTCAGGTGGGTACAGGGAAGGCAGAGATCACAGCTTCCACCAAGGAAAGGAGAATGGGAGAGTGAAGCATTCCAGGTGAATGGAAAGTTTGTCACTTGTAGGTCACTTACTTTTCTTGTATGGGATATGGTTTCCCACTCTCATCTCCTGAACAAGCTCTAAAAGCATCTGATCCTCATGCTTGGTCCATTCTTTCTTTTTTAAATCTTTGTTACAGATTTGGTATTTCTGCAAGCACTGGAAAGCTGTCCTGTTTGTCTTAATACAAGAAAAACAGAGAGAAGCAGGTAACTGGTTATTTATGAGGACAAAAAGCAAGAGGGAAAAACTAAAGCACCAAACCTTTTTGGTACTGTTCTTGGACACTCCTCATTAATGAACAGTGAATTAGCATTAACATTGTTTTTTAAACCTGACAAGAGGCAAAGTAAAGCCAGAATGAACCAAGTTGCCAGCTCAGACCTTACCCCCAGCTCCTGGGCAATGGTCTGCCAGTCCAGGTAGTTGTGTTTAGCAGCTATCTCCTTCAGCACCTCTATTTCCTCCTCAGTCCATTCCTTTTTGTTGATGCTTGGATGCTCCCAATTTTGCCAAAACCTCCTCAGTTCTTCTGAGCTACGTTGTCCATCAAACTAAAAGAAACAACAAAAATATGTTTAGTCTCATAGCTGGGATTAAGACACCTGGACAAACAGGAAAACCAGTGTTCTGCATTCCAGATATGTCTCACTGCCAAGATTTCCAGAATCATATCACCAAATTTAACAAGTTGAGATCACTTAACAGTCAGCTTGGAGAAATGCAAGATGGAAACACTGGATGCAAACCAGGTCAGGTGATTCCCAAGAGGAAGGACACAGATCAGAAGCAATGAAACAGCCGATCCCCCAACTCACATGGATGTTTGAAATTTTGTCCCAGTCATGCTCATCGAATCTGTTTCCTATTAAGTCATTTTCTGGCAGTTGGCTAAAGCAGAAGGTACAAAGAGGAAGAAAGAATCACATTAAATGGTTAATGAACCACTTTGTCTTCTTGATCCTGCCTCATCTCACTCCTCCCACCTGTTCCTGACTTCCACAAGAACTGAACACTTGGATTAGCAGGAATTAATGCCATATCCAAACACGTTGCTCTAGATTTGTTCATGAGCAAAAGCTCAAAAATATGAAAAAAATATCAGAGCTCTGCTCTTCTGCTGCTAAAGTAAGAACCATTTAAAGCAGCACCTCTATACTGGGTGCAGGCACTACACTTCGTGTATCAAGACCCAAACACATTTCTTAGTAAAGAACTTAGAGATGACAGAGCTACAGAGCCACAACAGCACCTAATTTTTTACAACCCAACACCAATGACCCATCTAGAAATAGAAGGAGGGAACTTTTAGAGCTAAACTCTAAGACATTTTATTTTTCACCAAGAACACAGAAAGACTTCTTACTTAATTGCCTCTATTTCTTTCTCCAGGTCTTTGATTTGCTTTTCCAAGATCTGTTTTTCTATTTCAGTCTTGACTTTCTCCAGTTTCTGATTCCAATAACTCAACCTGTCCAAAGACATTTTGATCATTACTCAATAGGATAGAGGGGAACGAGGTCGATGGCATCAGAAGATGGACAGCAGAGACACCTTCCCCATCAGTATCATTCCTCCCTTCAAGTTTATTTCCACACAAAACCCTTCTCCCAGGTTTTCCCACAAGGCACACAGTGCCAATGGGAAGAAATAGATGGCTGTAAAACCCCACAAACACAAGCAATTAACACAGGAACTTGCTGGAGGAAGGCAAAATCTCCACATCTCCCTTCTCCTCCTTTCCCATGCAATGTTCTCAGCAGCAGCAGAGAGGATTTTTGGGCAGTACTCACTTGAGCAGCTTGGGCTGCAGCAGGCGCTGCAGGCGGTCGCTCACCACGGATTTCTGCAGCAGAATCTTCTCTGCAGTTCTCCCTAAACCAGACAGGGGAGCAGCCAGACATCAGTGCAAAACCACTGCCAGGAGACTCCCACTGCACCCCTGCAGTGAGAATTCCCTGCCTAAATCACAGACTTGGGCAAGGCACAGCCTCTGGCTCAGTTTAATTAGGATCTCCAAAGAGACCCCAATAAAAGAATCACCCTGTGAGCATCTGGAGCTGTGAGTGTCCCTTAACTTCCCTCCTCTGGGCACTATCCTTGCACCACCTTACTTGGTTCAGGACTGCTCACAGGAGCTGATTCAGCAGAACAAATGAAAAAGGAATCATTACTGACACAATGAAATAATTTATAGAGCACCCCATTCCCTTTTAAGGACTTTTTTGTGAGTCAGTCAGAGTTGTTGTTGTTTAACTGCAAATAGGAACAAACACACACTCACACACTGACAATACGAATATATACATTTGTTATATGAACATATATATTTGTTATATGAATATATATATTTGTTATATGAATATACATATATTACAGCCCTTCTAGTACAGCACCCAAACTTACTTACACTTGGCTGAACGCAGTTGTTCAAAGGATTTTATGCCCTGAGCTGCCTTTTCCTTGGCCTCTTCATTGGAAGGAGGGCCCTGGTGAAGATTAGGTACACTGAGAGTCAGAGAAAATTACTGTTTCTTCTTAAAACTCCAGCATGAACTGCTACAAAAATAACTGGAAACTCAAAAGTTGTGCACACTGTCACACACTGCTTAGTTACCTTTGTTAGCAAGAGCCCACAGGTACATCATTTAAATAGAAATATTATCAGTGATTGCTTGAATATATTAATATATGGATGATGATAGTTGGCACCTTGGCTACCACAAAAAGCCAAGATCTCCTTTTGCTGATGGCCTTTTAAAAACACATGAAAAAATGTGCTAATAATTGCTCCAGAAAAAAAATATTTTAAAAAAATACAGAAAATCTCAGCAACTGAGAAAACTCAAGTTTCACATACAGTCAGATTTCAGTGAGTGCTTTAAACAGCAGTGTGGAATTGGGTCATGGAAATTAAGACAATTAAAGTTAAGTTAAACCCATAAACATTCAAGCCCCTGGTGGCTGCAATTCCACTCCTCAGAATTCACAGGGCTGAACAAACATTTCCAAAAGAGGGAGAAGACAAGTGAGAGGAAGAATGTTTCAGGCTGAGGAGTGACATTCAGTTACACACTTTAAAATGAGAACAGTTCAAACACATTACAATGTACATCCATCACTGAAAACACATCACTCTGGAAGCTGCTTGTGTTTACTTACAATTCCTGTTTTTTTATCCTTAAAGTATGGCTTCATAAAATGACCCAAAAACACATTTGCTGGTAGATTTCTGCCATCTCCTGCCTTGGATATTTTGGAACCATCAAGCTCAGACATGATGTCCTTCTGCAACAGAAGAATGAATGGAAGAGCATCAGTGTCTCCTCCAAATTCCTGATTTCAGAGAGCAGTGGCTGAGCCCTCACAAACAGCCCAGGCAGGGTTCAAACCTGCAGCATCAGACTCTAAAATCAGTGCAGGAATTAAAGGCAAGATTTAGAATTTATTGAGTTTGCACTGTGCAGATTAATAAAATACTAACTTGCCACAACAAGCTAAAATATAACATGTAAAATATCTTTTTTTTTTGTCAGAAAGCATGGAATCATCAGTTAAATAACCCACTTGAGTCTTGGGTTTGAGGGGAAGAAAGGATGGCAATTGGCAACCCAGAAAAGCACAGAAATGAGCATCTCACTCCTGCTTTGCTCACCTGCTGTTCTTTGTTTTGGGCAATGAGCAGCTCCACTTCCTCAATCTTTTCCCTGATAACTTCCTGGTACACATGGTTCATCTGCAGGCAAGTTTCTGGATTCTGGGGCAGGCTTTCAATATCATCATCATCATCCTCATCATCCTCATCATCCTCATCATCATTGCTGTCTTCTATTTCCACTTCCTTGAGATAAATAAAGCATTTAGGGAGAAAACAGAGAAAAACCAGTTGTTTGAAAGGCAGGTCTGTATCAATCAGTTCTGTTCCTCAGCTGAAGCTGCTGTGTGCCCACAGAGCAGGGAGGCCTCTGACCCTGGCACTGGGCACAGGAAGAGATCTCTGACACTGAGCAACAGAGTCTTGGGCAGGAATACCCAAAATTCAGGTTTTACTGTGCACAAAGCCAAGGCAATTGCCTGGATTTCCCCACAGCAGGGTGAGGTTTCCCTTCCTCCTGTTCCCTTCAATACACAGCTGGATAGAGACACTTAAAGGAAAAACAATTACCATTTCAGCATGAGAATCTTCACCATCATCATCATCATCATCATCATCATCGTCATCTGTTAGACAAACAAAATACAAAAATGCGGATTGTAGCGAGATAAAAGAAAAGCTTTAAACCCAAATCTTTTCAATCAAAGCACAGAGGGGAAAAGCACCGGAGAGATCCCAGACGTGACCATCAGTGGGTTTGGACAGAGAGAACGTTGTTAAGTAAAAAGTGTATTTAGTTATACTCCACTGATGTTGTTGCTGTTGTTCTGGAGAAGGAAGAAAAGGGCAGTTCTGGGTAACTACAGCCCAGCTGAGCCGTGCTCCGTACGATGCAAACACGGGCGGGTGCAGCCGCTCCTGACAGAGACGCTCCAGCTGTCACCGATTCCTCTCGGCTTCGGAAAATGAACTTTAGGAGGCGCAGGAGCGCTGCGGGATGCTGCGGCTCACACAGCACTTTGTCAGGCCCGCTGAGGCCCCGCCATTTCAGTGCTGGCGGTATTTGGGTGTAAAGGGAACGTGCAAAGCGCCGGTACCGGCGGCTGCCTGGGGAGCGCCCCGAACCCCCCCGAGCCCGTACCGGAGATGAGGCTGGAGTCGGATAGGGCCAGCTGGATTTCGGCACCGCCGGGCTGCAGGCTGCGCTCCAGCTGTTCGATCTCACGGCGGATCTTCTCCCGCTCCGCATCCAGGTCCAGGCCCTGGGGGGAGCGGAGGGGCCCGGCCTGGCCCGGCCCGCGGGACATGGCGGCACCGCCGCTCCCGGGGCTGCGCTGGCCCAGCCCTCCCGAGCCACCAATCGCTGCTGCGGCCGCGGGTCAGCTGACCCGGCACGTGCCACCGCGCAGCCAATCCGGACGGGGCTCGGCGCACGTGCACGGCCAGGGGGCGGCCCCGGGGCCCGCAGAGCCCGCACCGGGCTGGGCCTGAACGGGACCGCGGCACCGGGACACGGCCCGGAACGGCACCGGGACACC
>VZSR01000598.1:2509116-2564337 GCA_013398615.1 Brachypodius melanocephalos
GGACATCGCCGGCCGACCCACGGGCCTTTCCTCCTCCACAGCCAGAGCACTGAATGGCAAGGAGAGCCCCAGGCAAAACCTGCGGGAATTGCGGGCTGCACCGGGAGCAGGGCCCGTGGTCCCAGCCCGGCAGGAACAGGGGTGTAATTCTGGTCCATTCCGGGTTTTGGGATCCGTTGGCTGTGGCTGCACCGCGGGAGGAGGTGGAGAAGCCAGCTCTGCAGTTTGACGCATCCAAATGAGGCCAAGTATCAAAAATTCACTTTTTAGTAATGGTTTCCATATGAAAACAAAGTCCTGTGTGTTGTGTGAGTCACTCAATGTCCATCCTCTGACACCTCAGAGATTCTGTCTATGGATTTCAGGAGATCAGCGATGAGCTGCAGGGATTCTGCTCCAGACAGCAGCTGCCTGAATGGGAGAGACACAGCGTTAGATGTGGGGACAGGCAGCCAGGCAGCTTTGGGAGAGTTTTCCCACATTCTGTGATTTATCAAGCAGCATTTTATCAGGCCTGGAAACTCAGAGAAACCATTTTCCAGTTATTTTTACTACCTACACTTGGAGGAATAAACATTGCAGGTAAGAACACAGACACGCAACACTGAATTTCAATCCTAAAAATCCCCACTGAGGAAGTTTCTCTGAATGCATCCCAGTGCCTGGAGGGTGTCAGGAGAGCTGTCCCAGCCCAGCTCACCTGATGGATGCTCGGGAGCTGGTTGTGACCTGCAGCAGGTGCTGCAGGGCCAGCTCGGCGTTCTGCTTGGCCGCTGCCAGCCCTGCCTGGCCCGCCCGCAGAGCCTCCATCTCCAGCCTGGAATTCCTCAGCTCAGCCTGGGAGGAACGGGCAAAATCCATGAGAACCACCCCCAGAACTCCAGCAGATAGTCTACAGCTAATGAAAACACTCGCACAGCAGTTTTGTGGGTGTGGGATGTAATAATTAACTAATTATTAGACAGCAAATATAATAAAACAATGTAATGACTAGGTCCCATAACCAGACTGCCTGGAGGAAGTGTCTTCCCAGAATCAGAATTGGAAAGGATCTCTGGATGTATCCAGTCCAACCCTCTGCCAGGTGACACCGGAACATTTCCAGGTGGGTTTGGATGTCTCCATGCATTCCCTGGACAGTTTGCTGCAGGGCTCTGCCACCCTCCATGGAAAGAAGTTCCTCCTCATTTCAGTTTCTGGCCATTGCTCCTCTGAATGGGCCCCACTGAAGAGTTTGGCACCATCCAGGCCCTCCCAGCCTCTGACAGAACACAGCTCCCAAGCCTTTACTGAACCTGACAACATCTTCCTCAGAGCCTGCAGAACCCTTGCAATATCCTTTCCACTGGCTCAATTCTGAGATGCAGCCCTGCAGCCCCAGCAATGCTGCTCTGTACCTGGAGCTGTGCATTTTCCTGCCTCAGTTTGGCAGCGCTGTTCTCAGCTTTGGCAGCCCGTTTCTGCAACAGAACAGAGATTATTGAAACCACAGGGTGCTGAGGATAAACCAGGCAGCTTGAGCTACATGGGAATGAGTGGTTCCAGCACAGAACTTGGAGGGATACGGTTTGTGTTACACCACACCGTGTTCTGAATGTTTTAGGAGGTAGAAACAGCTCCCTCCTTCCTTCCTCACTGCTCCTTTCTGGGATCTGCAGAACCTCCCCACCTTCTCCCCACCAAGGGGAATTTCTTCCTGACATCTGATCTAAACCTAAAGCCAACACTTACAGTCATCAGCTGGAGATTCTGCTCCACGTGCTGCACCATTGCTTCCAAATCCTGTGCTTCTTTTTCTTCTTTGATTTTGTTTTCCTGAAGCTTCTTCTCAAGCTTCCTCATCCTTAAAAAAATAAGAGATGGCACACTCTTATAAGATAATAAAAATAAGAGTAAGCACTTGTACCATTGAATACTTTAGGAAGGAAATTCTGGGAAAGGATCAAGAATCTCATGGTTTCATGTTAGAAGGAAAATGAATTCTTCTCACGCACTTGTCTGCTTGAGTTTCAGACAGAATCTGAAGCTTATTGATCTTGCTTCTCAAAAGAGCATTCTCTTCTTTTATCTAAAAAAAGAAAAAAAATTCTTATTAGGATTGAGGTGCATTTTTACAACAATACCAACAATCCAAGATCAATAACAGAATATTCAGCTTTAATCCTTGTGCTTTCTAATACATTTAAGCTTAGTTTTACCTTCAGTTTAACCACCTAGAAACCACTGTGGGGCACAGGAATGCGGCACCGAACCACCAGTGCAAATGTGACTAATTAATGCTGCCCATTCTAAACAGACATGACCTCAAGGGGCAGGAGCACGAGAAAGTCACCTGGGTCATGTGCAGGGCAGTAGGACAGAGAAAGTACTGGACCTGATCATGCTGAAAAGCACATTTGCAGACCTCATTCTCTTCCTCAGCAGCTCTTGCTGGCAGCAGTCTGTGACGCCGAGTTCTGTACGAACCCAGCGCCCAGCTCAGAGCTGGTTTGACCGAGAAAGGTGCCGGGAGGGCGGGCAGCGCTCACCTGCTCGTAGCTCGGCTGCCGGGGGCAGACACGGTCCGGCTCCGGGGGAGCTCCGAGCGGGGCCGCGCTGCCCAGGTGAGCCTGCTCGACAGCCAGCGGCTGGTAGCTCTCGCTCCATTCCTCATCATCCTCCTCCTCCTCCTCGTCCCCCGACTCTGCGGGCACCGCGGGCAGAGGCGGCACGACGGGCCCGGGCCAAGCCGCCTGCGGAGGGGACAGCGGGGCTGGGGTGGGCGTCTTGACGGGACGGATGCCGGCCGCGCTGCCGCGCAGAGCCTTACCTGTGTGTCGCCGCCCGCCCCGTCACCGCCGCGGGACTTGGAACGGACGAACTCGCGGAAGGAGAAGGGATTGGGCTCGGCCGGGTCCCCCGGCAGCGGCTCCGCCACCGGCAGCGGCGGCGCCGCCATGGCCGCCTGAGGGCGCGGCGGGGCGGGGCCTCCCCCGCAGCGGACCAATCAGCGCGCGGCCGCCGCCACGCCCAACCGCGGCCCCGCCCCCGCGGCTCAGCCCCGCCCCCGCGGCTCAGCCCCGCCCCCTGACCCCGCGCTCCCGGTGGCGGCAAGATGGCGGCGGCCATGGCGTGGCTGCAGCGCGGCGCCTGCGGCCCGGCCCGGCGGTGAGCGCGGCCCCGGCTCCGCGCGGGGAGGGCACGGCGCTGGGGACAGCGGGGGGACGGGCGGGGACCGCTGGGGATCCGCTCTGGGAGGGGGGATCAGCGTTCGGTCGCGGCCGTGGCGGAGAGGCGCGCCCGCCGCCCGTGACGGTGTCCCCGGTGTCCCTGCCGTAGGTGCGGGCTGGCGGCCGGCCGGAGCTACAGCGGCGGCGGCGCTTACCCCAGCGTGTCGCTGACGTGCCCGCTGCCCGGCGTGCCCAAGGCCGTGTTCGCGGCGGCCGAGAGCCGGGAGCGCTTCGAGACGAGGGTGACGGTGCTGGAGAACGGGCTCCGCGTCGCCTCGCAGAACAAATTCGGGCAGTTCTGCACCGTGGGCAGTGAGTACCGGCGGGGCTGGGGGGCTCGGTGTCACCTCGATTCCCCTCCGAGCCGGGGATGTGGTTGTGAGGGCCGGGGGTGTAAAAGTCACACTGGTTTGTTCTCCTCTTTGCATCAGTTCTGGTGAATTCGGGATCAAGACACGAAGCGAAATATCTCAGTGGGATCTCCCACTTCTTGGAAAAACTGGCGTTCTCCGTGAGTACTGCCCTGCACTGCCCGGGGGTCCCCAAATCTGCACGGGGCAGTGAGGGAGAGCAGCCAAGGAGAGCCTGACCCGCAGGGCTCTGCTCTCGAGCTGTTAAAACAGTGCTGACAGCTTTGATAGAGTCACAGAATCTTAACTGCTTATTCATTATCCCGACTGTAATTATATTTTGGGAGTCTGTGTGGTTTCACCTCCAAGGCTGGCGTGATGTGATCGTGGATGGCATAATCAAACCATTTAACTGAATGAATGTAGAAGGTGTTCTGGGTTACACCAAAGGGTTATAAACAGTTGATGCTTTACTAATTAATAACTCTGGTATCTTCTTCTTTAGTCCACAGCTCAGTTTGGCAGCAAAGATGAAATTCTCCTCACCTTAGAGAAGCATGGAGGCATTTGTGACTGCCAGGCATCCAGGTGGGCTGCTCCTTCTGCTGTTATCTGGGTGTTGGAGCACTGACAGCACTTTGGACCTCTTTTTCTGGTGTGGGGCAGGAAAAGCCACTTTTTATTCCCAAGCAGCAGAAATCCGTTTGTTTGGGCTGCTGGGAAGCTACAAAAGCGAGCCTGAAAGGATTATAAAATGCAGATCTGTTTCATTTCAGAATCATTTAATGATTCAGACAGCTCCATCTGTGATTTCCTGATACTGAGATGACACTGAACGACCCCAGAAGTGACTTCTCAGTGCAGAACTTGGTTTTTTTTGCTACAGGGACACCATCATGTACGCAGTGTCTGCTGATGCCAGAGGCCTGGACACCGTGGTCAACTTGCTGGCTGATGTGACACTCCAGCCCAGGTTATCAGGTCTGGCAACACAATCCTCTGCCTCAAAGAAACCCCATTTCCAACACATGGCTTGCTGTTAAGAGCTCAGAATTCTCTCAGCAGTGACCTTGCAGCAGCTGGGTGTTTTCTGTAGGGGTTGCCATCCCTTGTTTTGTCTCGTTACAGATGAAGAGATCGAGATGACCCGAATGGCAATAAGGTTTGAGCTGGAGGATCTGAATATGAGACCTGACCCAGAGCCTCTCCTCACGGAAATGATCCATGCGGTAACACACTGGAAATTCCACCCTGCATTCCATCCTGCTGCATTCTCTTCCTCGTGCTTTTTGGCAGCTTCAGGGTTTATTTTAGACTGTTCTAAAAGCAGATTTTTTTTGTTGTTCGGTTTCTGTGACGAAAGAATCTGGCTGTCCCTTCACTCTGAAATCCAGCATTTTCCATATGTGGAAGATCCTAACCCAAATGAAAAAAAGAAACCAAAACTGTAATGCGCAGCTTTTCCTTTCTCAGACGTGGGCTTAATTCCAAAGCAAAAAGAGATTCAGAAAGGGGTTCAGGGAAAAATGAAGTGATCTTTGTGACTTTAATGTGTCTGTTTCCTTTTAGGCAGCCTTCAGAGACAACACAGTGGGACTGAACAGGTTCTGCCCCGTGGAAAACACAGACAAAATCAACCGGGACGTGCTGCACTCATACATGAGCAGTTACTACACCCCAGACCGGATGGTCCTGGCTGGGGTGGGGATTGAGCACGAGCACCTGGTGGAGTGTGCCAGGAAATACCTGCTGGGGGTGGAGCCCGTGTGGGGCTCCGGGCAGGGCAGGGCTGTGGACAGGTCCGTGGCTCAGTACACCGGAGGCATCATCAAGGTACGTGGTGGAGGTGGCATCCAGCACCTTGGTGGGATTTGCTGATTTCTCTACAGGCTTTTGCTTTTTTAAAGTTGCATTGCATGAGTATGAGCCCAAACTGGCTATGACAGCTGTTAATTGGGTGGCATTAATTGGTTATTACTGGGAATGTATCAAACTGGGTACGACAGCAATGAGAATTGATGTTAATAATCCTTCTGCCCTTCCCACAGGTTGAAAAAGACATGTCAGACGTGAGTCTGGGCCCTACTCCCATCCCAGAGCTCACCCACATCATGATTGGGTTAGAAAGCTGCTCATTTTTAGTAAGTATTAACCTAAAATCCTTCACTTTGCATGCCCTATACTTGGAGAATCCCAGGAACACTGATCCATCACACAAACATTGACCTTTTTGCTGCTGCACGTAAAAACAAGCAGCACTTCCCACAACATTCTGCTGAAGGCCTTGACCTTCACACTGCTCTTGTGCTGTGTTTTTTTTTCTCCCTTTTACTCACCCCAGACCCTCGAGAGCTCTGCCCTTACCTGAGTGTTTTGTTCCAATCCAGGAGGACGATTTCATTCCTTTTGCGGTGCTAAACATGATGATGGGAGGTGGTGGCTCTTTTTCAGCTGGAGGGCCTGGCAAGGGCATGTTCACCCGGCTGTACCTCAACGTGCTCAACAGGTTGGTTTGTCTTGCTGTTTGAAGGGTGGCAGAAACAATCCTGTAGCAGGTTTACATGGGGAAAAAAAGCAAAACTCACCAGGTTTTCCATCCGTTTGTTCTGTTTGGACTGGTGTGTCAGTTGGTACTTTGAAAGTGAAGGGCAGAAGTGATCAGAAATTTGTTTTCTTCTGCTGGTTCTGTCCATGCTTTAATCAGGGAATGTTGACAGGATTGGCTCTGTATTGTCCTGGGTTTGGTCTCAAGGATTCAAGTGGAGAGAAGGCAGTAGATGCCACATGCATAAATTGTCAGAGGCAGGGATTGACAATTCTCATTGCACTGCTGAGAATCCTGAAAATGCCCCAGGAGTCAGAATGCTCACTGTGTTTAATTTTTACACAGTAAATTCTGGTGTTTTAATTTTAAAATACTGTTTGTATGCTCACAGGCACCACTGGATGTACAATGCCACCTCTTACCACCACAGCTATGAGGACACAGGTCTCCTGTGTATCCATGCCAGTGCTGATCCAAAACAGGTACAGAGTCCTGTACTCAAAGACAGGAGTCCTTAAACAGTAACCACATCTCTCAGTACCAGAAAGTTCTGTGGACACAGGAAACATTGTTCTGATCTTCTTGCCATGATCTGTTTTCCCCAGGTTCGGGAGATGGTGGAAATCATCACCAGGGAATTCATCCTCATGGCAGGAGCAGTGGGAGAGGTGAGCAGCACATTTGAGTTTGCAGGTGGTCTTTGAGCTGAAATAATCCCCAAAAGTGTGCAAGGCCAGGGTGGACAGGGCTTGGAGCAACCTGGGATAGTGGAAGGTGGCCCTGCCCATGGGAACTGGTTGGGCTTTAAGGTCCTCTCCAACCCAAACCAGTCTGGGATTCTGTGAATGCATTGCACTGACTGTACTAAAATGGATTTTTATACATAATTCTGTTATGTGTTTCTGTAAAAGGATAACAATGCATCCACAAAGAGAGAGGTGTCTGCAGAACTCTTTGTGTTACCTTGTACTACAGAGCAGCAGCCAGATTTTTTCTTTTTTTTATTTCCTGCTCATTCACAGGTGGAACTTGAGAGAGCAAAGACACAGCTCAAATCCATGCTCATGATGAACCTGGAGTCTCGGCCAGTGATCTTTGAAGATGTGGGGAGGCAGGTTTTGGCAACAAACACAAGGAAGCTACCTCATGAGCTCTGTGCCCTCATCAGTGAGTAGACAATGCTTTGCCTTGCCTTGAGGGAACTGGAGGTACAGTTAAAATACCCTTGTAGCACTGATGAATTACCTCTGAAAGCCTGGGGGCATAAATACTACAGAAATACATTTCAAACTGAGCTCAATTGCTTTCAAGCTAACACAGGGCTTATTTTAGTCAGAAGGAAGGGAAAATGAGAATCATAGTAGAGGAGATACGGAGTTGGTTTTCTGAGCATCGGCCTGGAGCCGCTTTGTGCTGTTCACAATGGATATGTCACAACTCTGCCTTTTTTGTGTCTGCAGGTCAGGTGAAACCTGCTGATCTCAAGAGGGTGGTGACTAAGATGCTGCACAAGAAGCCAGCAGTGGCTGCCCTGGGTGACCTGACAGATCTGCCCAGCTATGAGCACATCCAGGCCGCCCTCTCCAGCAAGGACGGGCGGCTCCCGCGGCTCTACCGCCTCTTCCGATAGAGCAGCGCCTCCTGCCCAGCCCCAAATCCCTTCTTTTTTAATGGTTTCTTTTTTGATTCTCATGTTGCTGTACCACCCTCCCTCCCCCTAATGCTCCCAGGCATTCTGTGCAACCATGGAGCTGAGCAAAGCTGCTTCAGAGCACTGGACTGTGAAGAGCTCGTGTAAGGAGCCAGCGCTGGCTCTGGAGGAGGAGTTTGACCCTCTGAGTAGGTTACAAGAGAAGATGGGTGTTGACACCCTTCTCTTGGCTTTGGGGAGAACAGAGCAAGCCAAAATATTCATTACTACAATGAAAGCACATCTCTGAGCAGTCAGTCACTGCCTCTTCGTCACCCCAGCAGTGGAAGTGGGGCTGTCACCTGAGGCCCCACTGTGCCCTTCTTGAGGAATGTGTGGCACCTTCAACAGCTTGGCTTACATGTCTGAACTCAAAAAAATATTTATAACTGTTACCAAGGTGAACAAAGACTTGGTCAAACTGAATTAGGAAAATATTAGTTAGGCAAAAAGTTTCCTGCAATCCAGATTTTGTTACAAATCATGGATCCATTTCATCAGTGTAATTCACCATCTGACAAGGAGTCACCCACCTGGGAATAACTTCATCATCTTGCTAGAGCTCCAAGGAAAGCAGACCCATGACAGAACCAATTTTCTGTGGAGTTCTCTGCAGGAATACTGTACATAATGGACACTTGAGAATGAGATCGATCCTATTCTTTAGGTTTTTCACTTGGACGTGAACTCTGCGAAAGAATAAAAGCTCTTTTGCTCCAGAGTTCCTATACAAACAGTTATTAAAGGAGTTGCTGCTGCTTCACCTTAAATTCGTGCCTCATTTCCTCAGTGTCACCCAGATGGACTTAAGGCCTTGCAAAATGAAGACACAATCAGTCTCACAGCAGAGATGTGGCTCAGCTGGAAGTCAGGATAACAAAATCACAACGTTTAGAAACATGATCTTGACTGACACCACATCACACAAAGCCAAGTGCCACACGTGTGACATGCTGAAGAAATGGAGCCTCAAAAGAGGAATAAAACACTGGATTTATATAATCCCCTGATACATGGGTTTAAAAACACAAGACAGCTGCATTGCAGCTCTTCACTGCTAGATGTGTATGGTAAGGAGCAATCCAGCTGGGAGCAGAGCACTGTGAGGCTGCTGTTACCTGCTTTACCCCATCCTTTCCTCATGCAACTCCAAGAAAATGTTGCATTGCTTCCTGCAGAGCCCACAGTGTGGAAGTCCTGTTCAGTTGTTGTGTATGCTTGTGAGGAAATAAAGAGACCTCTGAAAAATTGGAGCAAGTAGTAAGAATTCTGAAATTCATCTGCCAAGGGTTTCCTGAACTGGCAAGTTGAGCATGCTTTGTTCAATGCAAACAATTACAGAGAAATCTGTCCCACCCCTCCAGCTGAAGACAAATGGCCCAGGTCACCCAAACACACACCACACAAAGAACTCTGGTTCTGACAACAATAAAAGCTGGTTCTCATTTAAGGTATTGCATTAATTTATTTTTATTCCTTTAAAAAGAAAGGAAATCCAAATACCTGATGGCTACAGACAGGTCAGTGCCATAAATGTACCGCAGAACAGGAGCCTGTCTTGGACAGGTTGCATAGTCAGCAGCACTTCCTCCAAGGTGTTTGCATGATGTTTTAGGTCCTAAGGTGATTAATGATCCCATCTGTGCCCATGAGGAGTTCTTAATTATTAGCTGTACTTAACATTTCACCAGTGCCATACTGGTCCTTGTAGTATATATAGCCTTAAGACAACACTACTTCAAAAATAGCAAGTTATTCACAGTTTACTGATCTGGAAAAATAAAACCAAAAGGAATTGACTGTGATTGGAGGTAATGGAGCTGTGTGGAGCTGAGTGGCTGCAGTTGCTCTGCAAACCTCCCTGGTGCACTCACTAGGCATCACTTTGGTGAAGCATCACACAGTGCCTGTTCTCAGATAAATGCCAACTGCTGCTGCTGAAGGCAAGTAGTGCTTAATCAGCCCTGGGGAGGACAAGTGAGTTCAGGAAGGGATTGCTTCAAGCAGTCTCAGCAGGCAAATATATGGCCTGAGAGTTTGGTATTTACCCCCTTAGTAACAGAAGGCCTGTAGAATGATTACTGAAAGGCAATGTTTCTACACTTCAATGTACAGGAGTACATTCACACACAATTTGCTGTAGAGGACCCAAAAAGCCCAACACAGGAGCACCATCCATACACAGAACTGCCATGAACTGGTCCCTGTTACTCCTTGCACAGAATACCAACACTTGGCTACAGAGAAGGAGCAAACCCAACCCCACACTGGATGGAAGTTAATCTGACCAAACCAAAGAGACAAACAAAGAATTCACCTTTCTGCAAGCTCTTCTTAGGTCCCCTTGCCCTGGGTGATGCCAGTTCCAGCAGCTGTGCCCCTGCGTGGAGGGGAACCAAGGGTCTGCACCCAGCGGCTTCCTAAGATAGTCTGGTTAAAAATAAATCAGTTATACCAGCTGGGTTGGATGTCTTAAATAAGTGACTCGTTTTCTTCGGCAGAAGCACTTGAGCTACATGGATTAGCTCATGCAAATGAATCCGGGATGAGGTTTAAGACATTCTTCACAAGCCACAGCAACTGCCAGAGGTGCTTATGCAGACAATTCCCTGCAGAGTTTGCCATGGCCTGAAATCCTCTTTTGGGGCACCTCTACCACAAGCCCTGCAGAGCTCTCAGCTCAAGAAATGCTACAAATGCTGCTGGATCTTTGGTCCTTCTGTTCACGGCGTTTCAGAAGCTCCCTTGTAGCTCGCCTCCTTATTCCAATTAAATAGAGATCTCTGTCAAACAGCCCTGCAGCCAGGGGGATGCTGCAACAGGAACACAAGCCAGGTCAGGGCATAAATACCTTCTTGTTAGCCCAGCATTTCCCTACTGCTTCATAAAACAAAGGCCATAAACCTGATTTTTACTTTCTTAAGGCATTCAGCTACTCAGAGAAATGAGTTGTTCTTCCACAGCAACAAGTTAAGGTTTTTCACAATACTTTGAAATGCTGGTTGTAAAAGGGAAATGTACTTTAAATTTTAGCATGAACTCGCCTGTTTTCATATATAGAAGAGTTTCTTAATGACTCTAAATTAAAACCCATTCATTTGAAAAGCTAAACCAGGTTACTGCTCACTTGGTGTATTCACTGGTGTGGTTCATCTCAACAATTCTTACCTTGGTCTGTTTTAGAGAGGCCACAGGAAACCTGAGCAGCCCATCACACACTGCTATTTACTGGGAATTTAATACCCAGAAACAAATATTTCCATTGTAATTGCACTGCTGATCAAGTACTTTGAGAAATCACTTTTCTAGATATCCAGGTCTTTAAATCCCTGACCATGTTACTCAGAAAAAAAGAGAATAATTTCAAACTAAATTTTCTAAGGAGTTCTATTAATACAACAGCCTACAGCAGGACATTAAGAACTTGGAAGATCTCAAAATACTCCAGGGACATCCAGTTGTGCTGAACTGCAGCCACCACTGGGAAGGCAAAACAGAACTGATCCTAAAGAGGGAAAGAGGAAAAGAAGAGGAAAGCTGCTCATGCTGATAGGGAAAACAAAGAGCTGCATCTCAGATAAAAAACAGATTTCTATTCAATTCCAGTGGGCTCTGTTTATCCCCTTCAGAAGGATTAAGGGACCTGGCAGCAAGGATTTCAGCTGTCAGTGCAAGGCTTAAGCTCTTACTGCTGTGCCCACCAGCATGTCCTGGGTAAAACCCAAACAGGCTGCAGGGATGGACACAGCAGAATATTCTCAGGATCACTGGAGCCAAGAGCAATCATGTGGAGCTGCAGGAGCTACTCACTTGTCTCTGCCAGGCCTCACTTTCACACGAAACAAGGCAAACACAGGCCGGTGGTCGGAGGTTTTGATGACAGGACAAGAGGAATATTTGACAGCCTGGATGTCGTCCTTGTAGCGGCTGCGGAACACGACTCGGTCCTGGAGGGAGAGAGGGGACAGTAATGGGGACTCCATGTGGACATCGTCCACCCTGGAGAGCAGCACTGGTTCACAAGAGACAAATCCATTCTTTCATCATGCTCCACTTAATGAAATTAATGTCTCCTTGGATGGGGATCCATTAATGAAGTTGTTTCTGAGCACAGGGGAGAGCCCCCTCAGATAGGATGCCAGGCAGGGAAAATGAGGTAAACAGCCTGTGCCAAACTCACCCTGTGCTCACAATTCCTTTCTTCCAGAAGTCCCAGCTGCCCTTAAGCAACAAATCTCAGCACAACTGAATCCCCTTGGACTGCTGAAATCATCCCTTACCGTGTAGGAGGGAGTCCTTTGCTTGGAAGTGGTGTCATAGCTGTCCTTCCCTATGTCAAACTTGTAGGAAGGACGGAAATGGATGTCAGCCTCTTGGAATCCTTTGAAAATAGACCCTGCAAGGGAAGAGGAGAACAGCATGAACAAACTCCTCCTTCCTGAGAACTGGGCACTGTGGCTACTAATGCTGGCTAGAAACAACAGCCATGTACATCCCAGAAAAGGAGCTTGGTCCCAGAAAGGGAGCAAGCTGACATGGAGAGGTAAAAAATAGCCAGTGGCTGTTTAGTCAGTGGTCAATTAAACAAAGAAGACCTGGTCCATGCACTTCCCCTTCCACTGAAAGCTTGTGCTGCTTTGCAAATGCTGTTCAAATCTAAATTCCCTGGACACTGGGACAGAATGATGCCCAGGTTATGGAGGAGTCAGATGAAACAGCAGCAGATGGCTTGGGAGGTTAGACAGAGCAAACTGCTACAGCAAAAGGTGCCTTGACACACTGCCAGCGTATTTGACAACTGCTGAGTCCTTTTTTAGGAAACTTAACCAAAGAAAGCAGAAAAGGTGTCCAGGAAATGGGGACTGGGCTGACATCACTCCTGTGTGTAGGTATCTTTGTTTTGGAGAGCAGGGAGATAAAGAGCTGCCCCTTACCCCGGCTCATCTCACTGGTCAGCTGGTCATACACCAGGAGCTTGGACACGTCTGTGTCCGGGTTCTGGTTCAGGATGGAATCCACAGTCTCCCGATCCTTGTTCAGCCGGAAGTTGAAGTCACCAAACCAGAAAACTTCATCAAACCGAGTGGTGACATCACCTGCAAATTCACAGCACAGGGGTTCAGGGGATGCTGCTGAATGTGTTTGAGGAACAGGAAGAAATTCTTTCTTTTCACCACCTGGAGATGTGATACTGAGTATGTTTTCTACCTGTGATCACCACTGAATGTGGGAATTAACAACCCAGGAAAAAAACAGAACAGAAATGTTAAAAACCATAGAAAAAGCTAAAAAGAGACCAAACTATCTATAGGACCCAACACCAGAGGGAACACAAAAAGCTAATGCTACACTGCAGATAAAGAGTATTCAATTTCCTAGTAAAAGGACCTAATTATTTATCTAGGTATCAGGTTGTCAGCACAGCATTAGGAAAGAATAATGGGCTATGGCAAACAATGCTCTGACCTGTGTACATGCAAAGTAATATAAGGTTTATTCTCTTAAATTTTGAAATAAAGTAATTCCTAATTGTTCTAGAAAACACTTGGAAAGTGAAACACATATGTAATAGTCATAATAATGAAACCAAAATTATCATATTGCTAAAAAAATACATCATGTAAAAATTCCCTTTTGAATTTTCTCAAATTCCCAAGTTCAAGAAAAAAAAAATCACAGGAGTAATAACCACCCTCAGACAAAAAGACTCATAATCTCTCTTTACACAGTCTCAAATTATCTCTTATTATTGTCTCTTTCTCAGTGCAGACTGAGAGACAATGCACAGACTCTGCTGATCTGAGCTCCCCCATGCTCATGGTTTCACACTTACTGGAACTGGATCGATATGGATTTGTGTCTGGAACATTCTTGGGAAGCGTAAGGGCTTGAATGGTTTTATTGTAGTCCAGTTTCCTCTCATTCACTTTACTGTCTCCAGCTGCAAGACAGAAACCCAATTACTGCTAACAATGAATCATTCTCATTCAATGACCACTTCTGATTATACCAGGAGCTTCCAAAGGGTATCAGACATTTTCCACATGTAAAATGTGATGCTCTGTGAGCGTCTGCACTGAAAAATGATGGCAGAAAGTGTGGAAAAAGGGATACAATGGTATAGAGTTAATTTCTGTTTCCATAAACACAGTTCTTTTGTAAGTTTGTTATGAAACAAACCTCCCCCCCTTATCCGCAGCTCAGCAATCCTGAGCTTTGGCTTCAGCCTGTCCTGCTTTTTTCACCTCTGTACAGCTCCCTCCCCTCCTCCCTCCACCAGGACACTCATAGCAGAATTGCAAATGTCTCACACGTGAAGTGGGAGGTGATGAAGAGAAAGGAGGTCCCAAAAAAGGTGAAGCTGATCCCCAGAGCTCCCTTGGTTTTGATCTGAGACACGATCCGAGTCGTCACCGTGGCATACTCCACTTCTGGAAGGAATGAAAAGAAATGCTGTTACTGAAACGCTTCTGACAGCGAGCAGGGAGGTTAGAGGAGGGAGAAAAGGGCAGGGCAGGCTGGCAGCAGTGCCCTCACCTCCCCACACACCTGAGCAGAACCAGATGAGGTCCCTGCGGATGAACACGGACATGTAGAGCACGCCATGGGCAGCCGAGTGCAGCAGGACGTAGTGCGGGCCCAGCGTCTCCTGCAGGCGGATCTCCCACTCCCTTCTGCAGGAAAGAACAACAGCTGGATCACACAGACAGCACAGGAGACAACAACCAGGAGAGCAGGTCAGCCTTGTGCACACGCAGCAATCCCCCTCACACAGAACACCAAGGCATTAGCAAAACCTCCCTGCGTTGAACTAAGGGCTGGCTGCTGAGGTGCCACAGGAATCAGCAGAGCTTCGCCATCAGGATGAAGTTCTGTATGCCCAGAGAAGCTGATCCATCCCTGGAAGTGTCCAAGGACAGGTTGGACAGGGCTTGGAGCACCCTGGGGTAGTGGAAGGTGTCCTTGCCTATGGCAGGGAGTGGCACTGGATGGGCTTTAATGTCCCCTCCAACCCAAACCATTCTGGGATTTTATGGTTTACATATCTCTGAGACTTTCTCCTCTAAATCCCATTTCCTCTGGTGTTCATGCAACTGAATTCACTCTTGTTAAATGGGTTCATTATTGAAAATATTAAGAATATAATGGAGACTATTTCTAGTCTAATTCAAAGCAAAATAATTAGTTAACAATAAAAGAAGATGATTCATTACATTGTTTTTGCTACCTGTCTGGACAGCCTTCTTGAACCCCAATGACATACATGTCCTGGGCAAAGTCTGGATCTGTTGGCAATAAGAAGTCATCCAGATTCGCTGGAAGTTCCTGTTACACAAGAAATTTAAAACAAAAAGAAAGAAAATAAAAGCAGTATTAGTTATGCCAAGATTTACTAGAAAAATACCTTGTAATTGGACAAAGATGATGATTCAGGCTGACAAGGAACAAAGTCATGAACACAAAAACATCATCCCAGTCCTCTCAGCAGAGCTGGGGTAACTTTTTACTGCTGCCAAAGTGAAGACCTCTGTGCACCCACCTTCTGCCCCTGCATGTTCCAGGTGGCCACAAAGATTCCCATACTCCGGTTAGGGAAATATCTGCTGAGTTCTTCTGCTCCCATTAAGGCACCACTTGCCAGAAGGCTGCCTTCCAAATAGCTCCTGTGGACAGAAGACCCAAAAAAGAGCATCTAAGGGAAGGGCATGGCAGCTGGGATACTGATGTTGTAATGTTTGAATCTTGAAGTAATCAAGAATACGCCTTTAAGAAGAAGAAATTTAATATTTATAAATTGCTCTGCTTGCCTGAAGTTCCTTCCAAAGCCAGGACACGAGGGTGATGGTGAGGCTGATGCTGCTCAAGTTCTGTGATGAGAAGGCTGAAGCCATCCAAAGTCTTCAGCCTCACTAATACTCATCCAGATACAGAAAAAAAGAAATTGGTTTGATAAACCCAGAGAAGCTCTGGCTGCCCCTGGAAGTGTCCAAGGCCAGGCTGGATGGGGCTTGGAGCACCCTGGGACAGTGGAAGGTGTCCCTGCAATGGCAGGGGTTGGACTGGATGAGCTTTGAGGTCCCTTCCCAAACCATTCTGTGATTTCATTAAATTTGAGCACCTCGAAGCAGCTCAGTTTACTTCAAACACAAAAACATCTCCACCATTCCCAGTGTTCTGGCATCAAGTTTCTCCTAACCAAAAAACTCTAACTCACATCCTTCCTTCAATTCAGCTCATCAGTTCAGCTTCAAGAAAATAACTTTTTGAGCCTGAGGTCTCAAAATATCCCCTTTGGGAAGGACAGCTGCATCCCACAGCACCTGCCCCTCTGAAGGACATGCTTACAGGGGTGAGGGATGCTGGCACAGGGACTGCATATTGAATAAGCATTTTTAATCTTGCTTAAGCTCTGCAAATAATGATGAGAAAAAAATATCAGGGTGTTCTGGGCAACCTAACACTGCCCACCTGGCTCCAGCTGCTTTAGGGAGGAATGGGAAAGAAAACCCTCACGGCAAACAAGTAACAATCTGTGTTTGGGGCTTTTTTTACCAGCTAGTAACACTTTAATTTATCTCAGAATTATTTCCCCTCTACTATTGACTCCCACGCTTTGGATGAATGATTAGATTTTTCCCTCCTGGAGATGCTGGGGGAGAGGAGCTCCTGTGGGATACTGGAGTAGTTCCCAGCACATCATTTGATCCTGCCAGAGATCAAACAATTGCAACACCTGCTCAGCACCTCACAGGACTGGGATAATGCTGCACGACAATCTCAATTTAAAATATCTGGTGGTTTTTTTTTTCTGTAATTTATCCTTTTGGTTCAAGCCAAATGTGCTTTTAGATTTTTCAAAAAAACCCCAGTTTTCCCAGCTGCTGGCATGCGCAGCCATCGCTTCTTAATTCTCAAACCAGATTATGTTAATATTACAAGCAAACACCAGATTTTGTTAATATTACAAGCAAACACCAGATTTTGTTAATATTACAAGGAAACTGACAGCAAACCAGATTCGCGTTTATGAAAATGCTTAGCTAAAAGGAGCAAATGGAGAGTATTTGTACTGATCTCTTCAGCTTCCAACTCTCTTCACAGCACGTTAAATAACCCTAATTTCTAATAAGAAGGGCTTTTGTGCTTTACCAGCAGCTCAGGAGTTCCCTGCCCCAGCCCCAGTGGGATTCTCCTCTGTGCTATCACCCCAAAATCAGGAGAAAAGCCGGGGGCAGCCCTACCTGCTTCGAACATCCTTGGCTCGGATGGGAGTGAGCACGCTGAAGGTGGATTTCATGGAGTCCGTGGAGCAGCTGTCGTAGAGCGTCCCATTGCCCTGTAGCCTGGAGTCGCTGAGGCTGCTGCTCACCCTCCCAAACTTGTGCTGAGAATAATGTCGGTAATCCAGACAATCTGTGTCGATCCTATTAGCTGTCCTCAGGGAGTGGGAGGCCACGTTGAGCTCCATGGGGGGGAGGGGGCGGGCCGGCATGATTTGGGACAGCCGCGGTTTGCCTCCCTTCCCCCGCAGGAGCCCCCCAAAGGCACTGGAGATCTCGGAGGCTCGTTTGCCCAGGTCCGAGGCGCCTCCCCTGCTCTTCCCCCCGGGACTGGCTTCCAAGGCGTCTGGTGAACTGTGCAGGGAATCCTGCGGGCAGCAGGGATTGCAGGGGCTGGCCCTGCCCTTGGTGGGAGGGCTGGGGGACGCTTCCTGCAGGGACCCGTTGGAGGAGCTCGTCTCGTTGGGATCGGTCAGACTTTCCTGGCTCGTTCGAAATCGTCTCCACTTCCTCCAGCTCTTTTCATCCAGGGATGCAGCACGTTCCAGCCGCGGCTTCCGAGGGGGCCTTGGAGTGATCGATTTAATTTTCATGTTGGCTTTGAGCTCTTCTGGCAGAAGCTTTAAGGTCTCACTTATGGGCGTGCCTATCTTCGGAGGTGCCCCATCGCTCCCAGCCTCCTTTTTGGCTGCTTTTCCAGCTTTTTTTGCCTGCAGGTCCTGTACTGCTCCACCCTCCATGCTCCGAGTAAGACACACCCTTGAGTGCTGCGGAAATCCATTTGGAGTACTCATTGTCCCCCCAGGTACCAGCTGTGGATGCTGCTCCAGATGAGAAGTTCCTCAAAGCATGCTTTCCTTCCCTTTATCACCCTGTGGGTTCACAGGGCTTTACTCAGCCAGCAAGACATGGGAATTGCAGACAGCTCAGCCTTTAGCTGGGAATGAAGGGCAGGTGGATGTGCAGGCAGATGCATTGTCTGCAAAATTCCAAGACGTGGGATACCTGGATTCCCCCAAGAAAAAGATGTAAGAATGAAAAGTTATCAAGATGCAAACTGTACTCCTTGATCGGAAAGCATCTCCTTGCAGGACCTTTCTCTAGTACAACTCACACTTTAACGTGACCTTGTTAGAAAATCACTGGTATTTCCCGGTTTTTTTCCCCCCAAAAGCAGAGCAGAGACCTTATGCCTGCTGCAGACATCACGGCTGTGCACACCCTTTTTTAAGGAAAGGCTGTGCGCCCTGTTAGCACGAAAGGAAATTTAAGCTGCACAGGAGCCCCAGCTCGTTGTCCTTGCTGTACACACGGCGTCACCAGCACGACCAGCCCGCAGCCCGAGGCCAGGAAATTTCCAGTGATGCCAAAGCCGGGAAATCGCTGCCGCCTTTCTCTGCCTCGCACCAACCCCGCTCACCGCCGCCGACACCGAGAAAATCCCCCAGGGGTGGCTTCAGGGTACGGAAAAGGGGTTCGAGTACACCTCTACACGAGGGAAGCACCTCGTCATTCTGCGGCTACCGCGGGCTAGCCTCCCCCGGCCCTGGGAGGGCAGCACGCGGTGAAGGCAGCCCCGAGCGCCGGTTTGGCACCGAGGGGCCGCCGCCCGCATCCCCCGGCCGGGCGGGAGGGACCCGGCCCCGGCCCTCAGCCTCACCCCGGCCGCGCCTCCCGCCCGCCGGGGCCGCCCCTTCCCCGCCGCTGCGGCCGGGACGCGGCCCGGGCCTCACCAGTTCCTCACGGCTCCTCGCCGGTGTCCGCGGTGGCAGCGGCGGTGCCGGTGCCCGTTTCAGTGCCGCTCCCGGTGCGGCCGCCCCGGCCCGGCCGTGGCAACGGGGGCAGCGCAGGGCCGGGCCCGCCCCGCCCGCAGCGCCCCCGGGCGGCCGGAGGAGCGCCCGGCAGCGATCGCGGCAAGTCGCGGCTGTCACGACACGGGATGAAGGCGGCGTTTAAAAAGCGGCTTAAAGTAAATTTCAAAGTTGCCTGTATTAAGCCTAAAGTTTCAATTTTGAACATTTCAGTTCAAAACGCTGATCAGAGAATCACAGACTGGGGGTGGTAGACACCTTGAAGATCACTCAGTGTCCATTCTTTGCCATGAATATCTTCCATAAGCTCCAAGCCCTGTGCAGCCTGACCTTGGACACTTCCAGGGATGGGGCAGCCACAGCTTCTCTGGGCACCCTGTGCCAGAGCCTCTTCATCCTCATACGGAAGGATTTCTTCCAAATATCGCATCTAAACCTGCTCCGATGGAGCCGTTCCAAACACCAAAACACTTCAGGCTGCCTTTCCTCACACTGATCATTCCCAAACAGGAAAGGTTCCTCGACACAGCTCACTAAAAGCAATAACCACAAGAAGAAAGTAAAATGTGAAAGTGCTCCAGAGCGCAAAATATTTTATTTAAGAATTTACAGTGTCAAATCTTACACTTAGGAAAGACAGCTGCTCCCAGCTCAGAGGGAGCCTCCTTGAATGAAGTTGTTTGGCAGTCTCTACTGAAAGGAGAAAATAATCAGCAGCCTGGCTGGACTAGAGGAAAGCCAAGTGTCTGATTAGGTTTCAATTACAGAAAAGTAAACCACACTGACTGTTGCTGTCCATGTCTGGAATTGAGAATGGACCAGCACACAAAGGTTTCTAATCCCCCCAAATAATGTTTTACTTGGGCTGCATACAAACCTTTTGGGACGTACATAAGGCTATCATGATCTTAGAAAAGTGGTGTTATTCAGGAAAAGAAAAATAAAATAACAGTTGGGGACAAATACTGGCAATTTCACATTCATATTACTTCTACTCCTGGGCAGAAATTCAAGTAAAATCAAATAGTTTGGTGGCAAGTTCTAAATAAAATATGGCCTAATGATTAAATAAATATTTAAAGTTTATTTCTCTCTTTGCAAATAATTCAGATTCTTCAGTGAATATAAACGCTGCATACCATGGTTTTCAAGATTTCCTATATTAAACCTATAGATTTTAAAGTCCATCTGCAGAGGTCTAATCCATCTACTTTTAGTATGAAATTTAGCTGTTAGCTATTTAAGACCTTGGTTATTTTAGTAAAGGAGATTCAAGAACAGATTATTACACTGATTCTGGCACTCCCAAAAGGAAAAAATAAACAACTTTCAAGCTGTTACCCCCCGGCTGCAGAGTGCCAGCAGTTTGAGAGAAAGCAAAATAACCGTATTGCACTTAAACAAACACTCACTCGTCAAGAGAACAGCGTTGGCTATGATACAGAGCTCCTTCCCACTATACACTTGGCTTTACAGGTAGTCTAAAACCACAAACTACATACAGACTAGGAAAGATCCAAATCAAATCAGGATTAGATTACAGTCACAGTTTTCATTCAATGTAGGTCGATTTATTTGGATGAGCTGTGGCCCCCTCCCGCCTCCCAAAAACCAAACCAGCACGAGGCAGCTCCTGGGTGAGCCTCCCCCAGGGGAACATCTCTGGTTCCACACTCTGGCTGAAAGCATCACAATCGTGCATGGTCCTCTTAAGGCCACAGTGTTATCTTACAATGTGGACATGGTTTGTTTCGGTTTTTTTTAACCCCTGCTGGGCGGGGAGCATCCTTCAGAAATTAAGGAATCCCTGAAACTATGTCTCGGAAGGTCACGCTAGTAAGGTCTAAAAATAAACTTAAGGAATAAATTGCCTATGCAATTTACAAACAGGTTTTGTAACAGACAGCAACTATTTCCTCTCTTGTGTCTATTCTTTATCACAGCAAAGCTATTTCTAGCCAGGTTTTGAAAAGGAAAAGTTACATATATTTCACGTTTGGTAATGGTTTGCGTAGATGAGGTGCAAGCATGAAAGAGATCACCCATCATTAGATTTCTGTCAGGTCAACTGCAGCTGATACCACGTGCCATAAGGCTGAACAGTTCTTTGCATACTCAAAACATGAGTAAGGATTCCAAATACAAAGCCATTGTGTTCTACTTCAATGTTGGGTACTTCCTCTGTCCAATTCTTCCCAGTCTTGAACTTCCAGTGGCTGCAGGAGACTAAAAAAAAAACAAGAACAAACAAAATGTTCAGTAAAAGTGTCATGCTGGAGACAAAACTGAAAAAAATCGGGAATAAAATTTTGAATGGAAACTTGTGCCGGACTGATCTTTGTGCACATTTAACACTTGGTGTGCAACAAACCAGACTAAGCTGGTAAAGCACAAAATCATGTTTTGCTCAAAGTATAAAATCAGATTGGTTTGGGTCAGAAGGGACTTGAAAGGACATCCCATTCCACCCCCTGCCATGGGCAGGGACACCTTCCACTGTCCCAGACTGCTCTGATCCCTGTCCAGGCTGGCCTTGGACACTTCCAGGGATGGGGCAGAAACAGCTTCTCTGGGCAATGCTGGATAATAAGGATAAGGAAATGGAAAGATGAGGCTTTCACTCACTTGTGCAAATTGAGAGGGGTTGTAGAATGGTACTGCTCCTGCTGAGGGTGCCCCCGAGGGTGGAACAGTGGCAGGCTGGGAAGAGAAAACACTGAAATTACACAAGGGCAGAGAGGCACTCCAGTGCCTCTCAAACGTTGTCTGCTAAGTAATACAGAGCAAATATCCACAGGAATAATGCCAACAACATGGAGAGCGCAGCCTATTGGAACAACTCCAGAGCGCTGGTACAGTTTGCATCCAGATCTAGAACAGGGCTGGCTTAATGTAGGAATTGGCCAAACAATGTCACATGCATCAACTGCAAAGAGCAGGTCCAAAGCATGCAAAACCAACACAGGACACCAGTGCAACTCCACTCAATTAGTACCTTCTGCCTTTGTTAGTACACCTCAGCACTTGCCCCAAAATAAACATTCTATGTCAGGTTTTGCTTGACTAAGAAATATCAGAAAGGTTTGTGTCACCTCTTTGTGGTGACCCCCCAGCTCTGGAACTTCCAGCAGAGATGAAGCATTCCTTTAATTCCTACAGGGACTTTTGCAGATGGTTTATTACCAATTTGAGACTGGCAGCAGCAGAATGACCAAGTTTTGCTTGTATTGAGTCTTTTTAGGAGATTTGTTTCATTTCGTTGGAGGATTTTAGTTTGTTTTGTTTAAAATCAACTGATTTCTTTAGTATCCCAGCAAAAAGATGATAAAATTATGTGAATCTCTTAGGAACATAAATAAAAAGCATGCTTGGATTACATGCACTCTCATAAATACACACAACTGAAGACCCTGTTTGAGTGTAAAAAGGAACACTACATCATGATCTACTTTTAATGATATTTCTGTGAAATGAGGGGGGAAATGACTAAAAGTAGCATTAGTATTTGAGCAAATGCAAAATAAAGAGGGGAGGGGGGAAAGTAAATAAGTTAACATAAATGAGAATGGCCAGCCACATGTACCTGATTAAAATGCTGGCTTACTTCACGTGATAATGAACTCATTGAACTAGAGCGCGAAAGCTACAAAACAGCAAGAACACACAAATACAAAAAAACACAAATAAAAAAAGTCGTCATGCATGTCACTGCCCCAAGCTTTCAGTTGTTTTATTTCATTGTCAAAGTCTCACTGCCAAAGGTTAAACCAACTTCATGTTAAAAAAAAAAAAAACAGAACAAAAACAAATGTAAAGCCAGAAGTTAGTTTAAATCAAAAGGACTTCTTAAACACAAAATTATGTAGGTATAGAACACATTTAGTAGGAACAAATGTCATGTTACTCTGCCTGGCACACAGCAACTTGTTCTTCTTGTGTCTTGCACTTAATATTAGTGAAATTATATGCATGCATGGAGGCAAGAAGAGATCCTTCAACTGCTACTTGATATTCTACTCTGAAATGGCTTTTTCAAAGTACTTATGTAGGAAAAGGAGATCACAGAATGTAGGACATGGAGGTTGAACTTCTCATATGGGCTTAGAGGCCTTTTTTGTATAATTCTGGAGGCAGCCATATCACATCTCGGCTACTTATCAGCAACTGATTCAGTTAGCTGTTGTTTTAGATGGTCCATTGTAAGACCACTACAATTAACTGTAAAAAGTCATTAATGAAACACTTTGCATCAAGCCTTACCTCGCCTGACTGCGAGCCATCAGGGTTAGGAACATGAAGTCCAGGTCCTTGAGGAAGGGCTGCAGGGTTTAAGTACTGAAGAAAAACAAGGCACTTCTGTTTATCATCATTACTACAAGGCTATTCCACATTTCCCTTAGAGATCCCACTGAGGCAGAACAATGTCACAGCACATCAGGCACAAGGTGCAGCAGAAGACTCTTCCCATGTTCTTGGTCCCTTTCCTGCACCCATGGAAGCTGCAGCCTTGCCAGATTAGGAAATACAACTTCCCATTTCCATTTTCAATTGCATTTCTCTTCTCCTGTTCTTTAAGTAGAACGTTAAACCACAAACCCAACAAGACCATCATGCTTTGTGTACTGTGGCTGTGAAATTGCTGCTAAATTAGAATTTTGGGTTCTGTCTGCAAGACATTCCTTTGAACCCACCTCTGGTTCCACAGCTGCAGCAGGGTCTGTGTTGGTTTGGTTTGCAGCTGGTGTGTGCTCTGCTGCTCCGCTCCCTTCCACGGGCTGGGATTCCCCTGGAACTACAGAGGAAATAGGATTTAGCCAAACACACTCCAAAAACAGCCATAAAACCTCCCCACAATCCTGTCCACATACCTGAGTTTGGAACAAACACATTGGCAGGAATGGGCATTGGTGCCAGGGGGGCAAACAGGTCTGATGGTGCAGGAACAGCACCACTTGCCTTAGCTCCTCCTGGATTCAGGACATCTACGTAACGGGCTCTGCTTCCAGCTAAACCAGAAACGTGCAGAAAAACAGAAATAACCCTTGTGTTTATCATGCCTATGTCTACTTTGAACAGTTTGCTGGTTAAAGCATCTTTCAGGATCAGGAATTAACATTCCAGGGATACAAAGAATAATACCCAAGTCATCATCCTGTGACAGCAGTGCAGGAGCTGGGCAGGAGCAAAGCCAGCAACAGGCACAGCTCCACTGAGCTGCCAACTGCTCCCAAACAACCCTGGGAAAGTCAGGACTTCTGCATTCATATTTTATGCAGGGGAAAGTCTTCAAATATCAGTGCTGGCTGTTACCTGCTCTCCTGGAGAACACATTGACAGAAGCACCAGGTGGGCCTCCAGGCCCAGGGGGAGCAGCCTGAGCAGCTTTAGGAAATCCCGTTGGAGGTGGTGGAGGAGGTTTACTCTGCAGAGGTAAAAAAAATCCAATCACATCATTGGCTGATGTTGCACATTTAAATCCAAATTCAGTAAAAAGCAGCTCTTTTAAGAGACAATAACAGATCAAAGAAAATTGTGTGCCAAGTAGAGATTTTTGTTTTCCACTTGGCAAAATCATGAGGACTCAGATTTTTACCTCTTCTTCTGGTTCATCCAGATTAACCCAACGTTGTTTCTGCTCATCCCAAACAATCTAAAAGAAAATCACAGTCAAAAACACAGAGCTCAAAGCAAGCTGCTAAAAAAGTTTAAAATAACTAAGTAATTTTTTTTTAAAAGCTAGTCTTAGAATAAGAATAACCTTCAAATTTTTACAGTCATTTGTTTACTCATCAAAACAAAGTTCATCTGTTGTCCAAGAGAACATTAGGAACAAATTCAAGTGTATAAAGGTTTTCCTGATTTTTGGGGCCTTACTGATTTATTCTTGTCATCTGGCAGGTGAGCCTCATTCTTTCCTTTTCCCATCAGCCAGCGAAACCAGGTTCCACCAGTCTAAAAAACAAATTCAATCTACTCAGTTAATTCTTGTCTCACTTTACAGGCAAGTTAAAACAAACTTTCATGCAATAACACATTTTCTGTTAGGGACTTCAACTCTGAGCCCAGAGTTGCAACTGTTAAGTAGAAATGAACAGTTTAGTCAGGACTTGTTAAATACTGTGGAGCAGGAGTTATCACATTTATGAATGAATCTCCTCCAGCTGTAGGTACCTCATAAGAAAGTTTACCTTTCTTGGTGCTGCCTCCTTTTTCGTTTCTTTTTTAGTCTCTTTCCCTGCAGGAGCAGAGGGAGGAGGAGAGGGTTGTTTTACTGCAGAGTTGGATCTCTCTCGTCCCACAGAATGAGCAGAGGACTCTGAGGTTGTTCGGGATCTTCGCCCGTAGCCCTGGGTGACAAATGCACAGGAAAGCACAAAGTTGTCATTGCTGCAATGATGGATCACGTTTCATCTTGCTAAAAAAATCCTTCTTTGAAGAATCCATAAATACCACAGATCTAAAAGTTCATACAAAATAAACCTAAAGATGGATCTTTATCTTTGTGCCTGGTTAGATATCAAGCCAGGACATAAATGCATAATAAACAAGCAGATAAATATCTGACACAGCATTAATTTTTTATCAAGAATTTCCAAACAAAGACATTTAATCTGGTTCTTTGGGGATTTCTAAAAACCAAGCCTCAAGTCTTGCTGAAAAGCAATACAGAGCCACCAAATCCTCTTGTGTTTGCATTGTGCTGTAATGCAGCTGAAGAGATGTGTAAAGTAACAATACCATGTTAGCCATTCTGCCATAGAAATCATCCTCTCTCTGTTCAGGGAAGGAGTTTTGTGAAGGAGACTCTGGGGCAATTCTCTGCATTCCTTAAAAAAAAAAATTAGATTATGTTAGCAGGGAGACACACCAATAAAAAAACCAACAATAAACACCAAAGCCCCCAAGCCCCACAATAGTTTTAAGGTAAAACTTTTCACCAGTTATGAGTTTTGTGCTAGAGAGAACTTGGTCTTTTAAAGGATGAGAGCTGCAATTGCTGTGATTTCTTTTGCCTCTTGTCTGGGTTTGTGTTTGTTCTAAACACAGGCCAGAGCAGGCTAAGGGATGCAACTATCAGGATGGAGCAGGTGAAGGTTCCTCACATCTCAAACTCTGCCAAACTTATGTTTCCTTCCCTCCACATGTGTCAGGCTCTGCTGTCACAGAGTTAAAACTTATCAGGGTCCTAGGAACTCGCGTCCAGAGGCAAAAATCCCTGATATCCCTTGGAAGCGGAACTGCCAATCTCATTGCACTCAGGGATTATCTGTCAAGGTCTAAATCACAATCTGCTGAGTCTGTTAAGGCCAGAAAAGCAGGATGAATACTACAACTTTTACAGCTGTTTCTATATCACTACACGGTGTTTTTAACCTTCATTACCCAAAACATGGCTGTTTTTTAAATACTGAGATGTTTTGAATTACTCCCTGAAACACTTCCATTTCCTTTCTAAGGAAGGAAAGCTGTTTTTGTTAAGATCCCAGACCTGTTTCCAGGTTTTTCTGCTCTTCTGGCTGTGGCTCCACTTCTTGTGGTGGCCCTCCTGGGGGTAGTGCTGACCCTAAGTATAGTGGGGATGGTTCAGTTCCATAGGGATTTGAAAATCCTTGAGGTGCAAAGCCAGGTCCTGGGCCAAGAGGCTGAGGAGCCACTGGGTAGAAGGGGACACTTCCCTGATCACCAGGAGGAATCATGGCAGCTGAGCCATCAAGGACAGCCTGAGGTACTGCAGCATGAAAAAAAAAAAGAACAGAGTTAAGAGTTATAATTAAACAGAAATTTCAGTGTGAACCTTTTGCCCCATGAATGATCCAATGCTGAAGTGAAACCTTTCTGTTCCACCCAGCCTCTTAAGTGGTTTCTTGTATCAGAAACCCAAAACCTTTCTTTTCTCTCTGTCATAAAGGATATGAAACACCAACCTGAAGGCATCAGCTGCACGCTCTGCATCTGTTGAGCCATATTGGGTAACAAGGATGCCAGCAAGGGATTTTCAGCACCTGGCCCCACGTCACGACCACCTCCCCCATCACACTGACTGGCACGGTCCAGCTCAGAGCTGGGAGTGCTGCATTCATAGGGAGGGGGAGTGGATCTGTCTGTGGTATAGGCTATTGTACCCTCCTGCAGGAAAAAAAACAAGGTATTATTAACTGATCTGTACCACACATTCAGTTCATAACCAAGGAAACACAGAACAAAGGAAATCTTAGATGTGAAAACAATATTTTAGTGTTCAGTCAAAAAAACCCCTGAGTTGTCAGCCATTTATAAGCCAAGATCAACCAATAATTTAAAGAGTTTGTTTGTTTTTAAACTGAAACACAGTAAATTCGCTCAGGGTTCAAATTTCTAACACATCTCTTTAAATAAATTATAATTATTTCCACTCTGTTATAAACTAGCAACACCAATCCACACACAAGATATTTTTATGGCAAGCTAATCCCCTGATCACTGCAGTAAGTCTTGCAATTCTCCTTGCATTATGGTATTAACAAAACCCTGTCTCATGTAACTTTAATTACTCTGTATTGAATCTCACTAAAGTGTGGTAAATTCACTTGGTTTACATCATAACGTGCAATTCAGGACATGAATATATAAGGTCATTTCCCATGTTTCTGTGATTAAAAAACCATTTTAATAACTGGATTTACACTAATCCTTGAAAGGGAAGAAGAATTCATGCTGAAAAGAACACACCATACCTTGATCTGTCCATCCACATGTCGAAGTGTCACTAACCAGGAGGGTTCAATAAAAGATTCCTGTTCTGGTTTTTCTTTTATCTGAGGGTCAAACAGGCGCAGCTGGGATGACATCTGAGGAGAGGAACCATTGCAAAGTGTGAGCTCATCAGCCACAGCTTCCCACCTACAATATCCAGCCACAAACACTTTATTCTTCCTGATGTTACCTGGATTAGCTGGCCAATCAGCACAGGGGAATAGTAATGTGGATCTTTGAGGACAGTTCTGGAAATCACCTCACAGTAGTGGAAAGCCTGGGCAGCAAGGCCCATCTCAGCCAGCCGACAGGCATAGATGAACTTGAAAACCTGGGGAGGCAAGCAGGACAAATAAACCAAGTGATCACAACATTCTGGCTGGTAACAAATAAAAGGCAGGCTGACATGGCTAAAATTAAAGGAAAAAAGCATTCAATTCTCCTCTTCCACCTAATGCACCCAGTGGAAGTTGTATATTTATCTACAGCTAGTGCCAGCAAATTCTGCTGGATTTTTCTGTTGGAATAGAGAATTACAATTTATGAAGTTAAAATTCAGGAGTTCAGGATGAAGAGATGAAAAAAGTGAAAATGAAATGGCAAGAGGAAAACAGCTGTATGGCATTACTATCCAGGAATATTTAATGTTATAACAGAGAAAATATTTGTCACACTGACTATAGCACATGAGAGATTAAAAGCATGAAATCTGCCAAAACAGAAACCAAACCAAAACAGGAAAAGCTCCTCACCTGGAAATTGGGTAAGCAGCCAGGCTGACTTCCTAGTGACTGTGCATATTCATAAGCTTCTGTTCTTTGAATGGCTTCATTGGTGGCAAACTTTAAAAATGGCAAGCTGTTTCAAACAGAAGAAAAATATTACTTGAGCTGACAATAAACACAGATCTGTCAATGTCAGACACACAGCTCTGTTAGATACAAAATATCAACAACTTCTACAAGACAGGACATCAAATAGTTTTCTCAAAACCAGCTAGTGAGGATAAGGCCAACAGTGCAATTTTGTCTTTCATTTTTTGCATGAAGAAAGTTGTGTTAAAAAAAAAAAAAGCCAAACCTGTGATTTGATCCAATCAGGACAAGCTTTGTTGTCTTCCTCGTGTAAACTCCAAATCCAACTTGGGCCATAAGGTAACAAAAATGAGCAGCATCCAGCAAGCCTTTAGAAGCTGTAGAGAAATAAAGAACAGAGCTCAGGATATTTCAGTGGCACATTTAGTGCTCTGTATTATTTGGCTTTGCATTCAAATACCTTCACAATAGAGACAAACCCACATAAAACTGCTTCACTTTATATTTTATAAGGAAATTGCCTGTTTTCAAAAAGATAGGCTGAGCAATCAAAGCTTTTCCTTCAGTCATCACCCTGTTCATTTCCCCAAGAGTTACCAAGAGTGTCTCCCATGGTAGCAATGGTCCTGGATTCCAAGTCCACATTATTGGTCAAGTTGGATAACACCATTGCTAGATGAGGTCTCCAGTCTCCCCATTTCTCATCTCCACAGCACTAAAATTAGAAGAATGACTAGGTCAAATCAGTGACTGGAGCTCTGCATGGCTAAGTGCTTCAACCTAAAAAGGACCAAAACAACTTCTCTGACATTCTGAGAAAGATTTCTGTTGGGAACTCCACTATTCCCTGTAGCTCCCATTGAATCTTACCGTGGATGCAGCTGGCATCCTTCCAGACATGAGCTGGTAAACAGTCTGCAGAGGGTCATTAATTGGGAGACTGTTGGCAAATCTACAGAGACATTGCAGAGAAAAACAAAACACAAACGTGGGGTAAGCAGTTAGAATGTACTTCAGCTCTCAGTGGCAATTAATCTAACCTAGCTCAAGAGAAGGAAGTGCTGTGTGAAAATACTACACTGAAGAGGAAATTACCCAGTGGTTAACGTTCACAAGTACAACATTCCCAGTGAACTGGTTCTGTCACTCTAACATCAGCCAGTCCAAACTAGGAGAACCTCTGGATTGTCCCCAAGCCAGCTGACTTCAACAAAATTGACTGTTGAGTTTTTGCAGTTTTTTTCCAAGCAAGGCCACAGATGACATTGTTCAAATACTCCTTAAATGGATCAGGAGGCAGAGAACAACTTTTCAGGTTTAAATTTATAGCCAGAAGTTCCCAGAATAAAAAGTAACAACTGACAAATAAATACACAGGTAAAATTAAAGCATGAACTACTATGGATAACCCCTGATTTTGACATTCTCCACCTCACTAGGAGAACAGGCAGCCAAATCTCAATAAACAAAAAGCAACCCAGTACCTGGTCATGACTCTTGCATGTGTCCTGCTGTCCATTTTGCTGGCAAGGAGCAGAGCATGACCCCACAAACCATGTTTCATGGCAGACTCCAAAGCATCCTAATGAAGACACAAATTAGTTTCCTGGGAATAGCTTCACATATTACTCACAAAAAAACCCCCAAGTTTTACAGTAGTACTTTTGATGAAATCAAAACGTTTGTGTAGATAAAAGCTAACACACAACTACAATTTTGCTTTAGATTATGAACTGTAGGGTATAAATTTCTGTATCAGTGTAATACAGTGCCATGAAACATTACTCCAAAAGTTGCAAAAACAAGCAGCAGCACAGGCACTCACTTTCTTACGGCCATAAAGCAGCAACTCCCTGAATCTCTCAGTCTCCTTCTCAAAACTGTCAACTGTGGTTAAAATATTATCGGTGAGAAACGAGAGCTGGGCTTCACCAGATTCCTCTTCCACTTGTTCCAAAGCCTCATTAGTGAAATCAATCAAATTTGCCTCATTAGGAGACTTCCCAGGAAGCCACACTGTTTTATGATCTCGGAGCAGAAGTTCAGCCAGGTCTGTTCCCACAACAGTCTGTGTGTGTGTGGAGAGAAAACAAACATTGAAAAATCTGTTATTTCAACACTGCCTGCATTTTATTTGGCACAGCAACATGTGAATATCAGCACCTGTGAGCAGCTGAGGATGAGTGCCCAGTTTACACACTCCTTCAGCCTGTGACACATTCCAAGATGAGTGACTATATCACATATTCCTGACCTTTGCATAAGAACTATTTGTGTACAAAATACTTTAGGGTAGATAAAAATTCAAGCAGTGAGACATACCCCATTCTGCCTGCACAACAGTACAATAAAGTCCCAAAGAAGACTTGCAGATTCTTTGTCAATTAAATTTTCATTCTTAAAGCACTGTGCAGCTTTACTTTGTGCAAAATTAATAACATCCACTTTATGGGTCTCATCCCTGAAAAACAAAAATAAGAAAAAAGTTTTTAATGAGACAAATATAAACATTTAGGTCATTATTTGTGATTAGTCTGAAGAATAAATTTAAAGCTCATGTATTATTTAAGCAGGTGAAAAGCCACAAATATTTTAAGTCCATTTAAATCATGTAATTTGCAATGAAGAAATAATTTCTGAATGTATGAAAATTACTTCTGAAAACTGTAGGAACATACTTAGCAAGAGGACCAGGAAAGGCTCTCATCTCTTCTTGCTCTGGAGAATGTTGTAACATAGTCTAAAACACAAACATAATGCATAAGAAATTCTTGTAAATATAAATTTTGCTTTTTACCACTAAAACCCCCACAGCTGAACATAACCCATCATGTAATTAAGCCTCTTAAGCAAAATATAAAGGGTGACTTTGTGACAATCTGCACAAGACTGGTAAATTATGAAATCTACTTTACATGCAAGTTCCTCTGTACAACATCCTGAACAAAATTATAAGGAGCTGGATGATCTCACCATGACTAACTCATCTCTCAGAGGAAAGGAACTCTTAAATTTACTGTTTTACTTATCATTACAGCCCAAACAGATAAAGATACATGCACTGACATTAAAAAAAGAGAAATCAGGAAGTTATAGATTTAAGTTTCCCACTCCCCTTCCAAAAGAAAGCCCTTTATTCCATTACTTCCCATTTTTCCTTTTAAACTTTACCTCCATGCTGTGGATTTCAACCAGAGCTGGCTGACCTTCGGAAGGCAGGTTTGGCAGTGCTTTGATTAAGAAGCCCCCAGGCCCAAACCTGGCACAGATATGAGGCACTGAAAATTTCTCAGGTGTTGAGGGCCTTAAAGGTGCTGAAATGGGGAGAAAAGATAAAAGTAAGAACAGGTAACCTGTCTTAACTAAATAAACTTGCTGATGTATTTACCCAATTCAATAATCCTGCAGTGTTAGTGGAAAAAACCCTGCTATTAAATTTGGCTGAACTTTGTAAGAAACAATCAGTTCCTTTATAACTCCAAAGTCCCAAACCTGAAGGGCTATTTGCAATAACTAGAACAAAAGTACACTCCAGAACTTTAAAATCCAGAGGCTTTGATCGTTTGTATCAGACACATCTGTACAAACATACAACCCATCTTCAAAGAGCTAAACAGACATCAACACTCTGGAAAAGCTTTTCCAGAGAAAGTGTTTTGTATCTAGAGCCCAGTGCTTTCCCTCATTCGCCAATGTGTCCATACCTTGCTCCACAGCTGACCAGCCTGTTTCAGCAGGGTAGCCATAGTCTGTGAAAGGCTGCTGTCCATCAAAGCTGGGATCATAGCCTCCATAGGGATAGTCTGCATGGAGCGACGCTGCCTGTGCAGGAGTTTCATAGGCATTGCCCGTTAGATCGTGATTGCTCCTGTAGAGCTGGCTCTAGGCAGATCAGATTAGTGAGGGTTAGCTGGAGTTACACAGAGCAAGCAGCACAGCAAGCAGGACTGCAGACAGTGAGCATTCCTTCCTGACAGCTTCTGTTCTTGTGAACCAGGCTAACTGCACCACTGCCTTGCAGGCAGCCACCCTGTGAGACCCTTCTGTGCAGGTAATTAATTATCTTTGTCTTCTCCCTCAGTGTTTTTATCATCATTTGATCTGTTCACATCCAAGCATGTTCATTCTCTCACAACAGAATTTCTATGTGCTTGTGTGAAAAGTTAAGATTATAGCACAAGTTCTGTTACCAACGACTGTGGGTTAGAATGAATGTTCACCTCTGCTGTAACAGACGGAAAATTCCAATTGAAAAATCCCAACAAATGCCAAGTTACATCAGGCACCTAAAGATTAATGCCTAAATGATTTCCAATACTACTTCAAACATTACTAAATGAATTGGAATTCAGACTGGGAAAGTACCTAAGCTTCCAGGAAACATGATGAACCAACTACAGGTAAATACATGACCCATTACATGAGCAAAAACCATACCTCAAAAACTAGCCAAATATTCTCTGAGGTTTTCAGGTATCTGTATTTGTGGTGTAAGTGGATGAGTAATCAGTTAGATTTGGTTTTTGCTTTTAAAGTCAAAATAATATCATACAAATATGGAGTTAGTCCTTTAACACATCCCAAGCTCAGTAATACAGCCAAGCTTGTGATGAGAAGAATGACATGACACAAAGCCAGGCACAGTCCACTACAGCCAAGCACAGGGAAGGCAATGTCCTCACAAACAGCAAATGGATTCAGTAGAGGAAAGTTTCCATTTCTGTGTGTATGGCAACTTGCACAGCTGAGTGCTGATTTTGGTTTAAGTTCTCTTGACAACTGCGACAAACATTAAGTTCAAAATTACATTACAAAACAGCCTTAGCTTCTGAAAGTTTTCAAAACGCGCATTCCCCGCGCTAACCCCTAAAACATTTTCTTGTTCTCTAACGCTTCACCCACCCCCAGCAGAGCAAGTGGGAGGATGGTGTGAGCAGCTGGAGCTCACTGACCTGCTGGGAGCGAGAGCTGAAGCTGCTGTGGTGGCTGTGGACGCTGCGGGAGCTGCGCAGGCTGTGGCCCGAGTGCTCGCTGTGGACGCTGCGCCGGTCAAAGTCGTCCCCGTAGGGATCCCTGTGAGGCTCTGAGTCATCGTCAAAGCTGCCGGTGAAACGGGGATCGTACCTCCAGTTGTCCTCGTATCGGTCACTCCTGATGGACACACACAGCAGAGTCAACACCCAGCCTGAGGGAGCTCACGAAAGCTGGACCTCGCTCCAGAAGGGCTCCTAAATCACTGCCTACACTGAGGTTGTTGTTACAGTAAACAAACTGACATTCCTTCATGGAGTTCATCCGGATTATTCGACGTAGGAATAGTGTAAAAGTGCTGCTTCTTCTACGTACTGCTAACAAGCAATTTGTAAGTTCACATATGAAGCTATTTTAAGAATGAGAAGTTCCTTTAACACAACAATCTATTCTGAGGGCGAAAAATAAGTGCACCTGTAATAACAAGGGATTTGCCCCATGAGAATCAGTAAGGAAAATACGTAAACGATCAGAAAATAGAGAGATTTGACGGACAAGTAAAATACCTTTTAATAACCAATAGAATAATTAACAAGAAAGCTATTAACCAATTAGAAGTTACCCTTGATGTTTGTAAAAACTGTAAAAAAGACAGCATGCAGCCATAATAAAGAGCCTTCTGAAGAGATTCTATGGTGTCACTATATGTCATGTCCACTCTAACAACGACAATTCAAGATCAAGACCAACATCAAACTCAGAGTGTGTTCTAAAAACCCACACAATGTTCGACTGGTCTAAAAACAAGTGCTGCTGCCTTCAATCTTTCTCTTAGAGGGATGTGACAGCTCATCTGGTTTCTCTCAGTGACCCATGTTAAAGCTACAGAAAGAACTAGCAACGCTGTGAAATATGTGTAACACTGCATTTTAATAGTCTGCTCCAGAGAATCTGCTGCCCCAGCTCTGGAAAGAGCACTGGGAGAACATGGATTGACTGGACAAACCTGCTGCCATATGGATATGCTTCTCTCTTCTGGTAAGGGTTGTGCTCAGCATCATACCAGTACCTCTGGTCGTAACTTCTCAGGTCTCTGTACCTGGGGTCATATGGGTATCGTTCCCAGCGACTTGGATCTTTGCAAAAGAAAAGGAAATGGTTCAGACATTGGTAGTTGTTGCCTATAATCTTTTTCTACTCCTTTCTCTAATTACAAGCTGGTTCAGTCCTGAAGCACAGAGCAAAACCAAAGCGATGAATTAAAGCTAAACAAACATGTCCACACCTTTTTAGTTTAAAAAAAAGCTTAAAAAATCAATTCCAATTTCACACTTTTCAGAGAAATATGGCTGTTATAGTTAGTTACTCTTGGGGGGTGTCAGTGTTTGCCATCAGATCTTTTCTAACATCTTTAAAACTCAATCCTACCATTGTTCACATGACATTCACAGGATCGCTGTGATCAGAGAGCCAAGCAAAACATCTCAGGATGTGGACAGATGTTGCTTAAAACCCTCCCAGGCACTACACAAGCAATTACCTCCACACTCCCAACGCCAGCATGTCTCAGTGAGCACTCAGATAATGATGGACAAAACCAAAAGCCAGTTGTGAGTCAACTTCTCTTTACACCCACCTAAAATTCACTTTACAGGTTTGCCTTCAGGTCACACACCAAAGACACACCCCAGTGAAAGGCAACACGTGGAAGAAAACTGTTCTGTACCCTTACAATGGAGTGTTTGCACAAAGGAAAGGCAAACTGAAGGCTGAAAATCTCTGGGAAAAAAAATCAGAGTTCTTTTGGACACCTTACCTCCATAATCATAGGAGTTTGGGTAATAGCCTGAATAATAATCATTCCATGCACTTTTTCCATAATAATCTTCTGTGTACCCTTGCCTGAAAGAAAGCACACAAGTATAAAAAAAGTTATTATTCCTCTTTAATCTCTTCTAAATTCAGCAGGAAATAGGAAAAAACTCTATGCCACAATTGATTAGACAGAGTTTCATAGTTAATGCATTTCCAAGAAACCAAGGAATCATAAAATTAAGACTTTACAATCCAATATACCGCTGAATTGTTGTGTGCCATCAAAAGCTGACAGCCCTTAGCATACAATAATTTAGTGGCTTTATAAACTGCTTTGGTGATAAGTTTAATTACTTACAGACAATTAATCACAAAAACTACAGCTATAATTAGCATCCTTTGAACTTTCTCAACAGAGAAGTCGATAATTTAACAATTCATTAAGAAATAATAACTGCTTCAAATTTAACAGTGTTTTATTATCCAGCTTACAGCGAAGAAAATGCTCATTTACAGAGCTGATTGTCCAAACAAGAACAAAAACCTGGCTAAAACCAACACAGCAGAGTAAGAGTCAGTGTATAGAAAAAGATGATTTCTTCTGATGAAAAAAGGAAGATGTGGCCATTATTTGAAATATCATGAGCCTTTATCATACAACATTTTCAGGTCATCATCCTAGAATTTCTGAAAAAAGCCAGAGGATGAATGTTAGATAAAAAATGCAGTGCCTACATGCATGTGCATACACATAAGTGTATATATATGTATACATCCATGGATATTTGGACCTACGCAGGTGCATTAATCTCACAAACACACCTGTGCACACACAGAGGAGGTGAAGATATTTAATGCCAGTGTGGAGTGATGGAAACTTCCACCTTTCCCTACAACTGGTCCTACAACTGAGAGTGCAAACCCCAAAGTGGCCCAGCGAGTCCAGGAGTGTGGGAAGTCTGCTAGCACAGCACTCACCCTGCAGAGGAGGAGGTCTGATCTTATCAGATCAGGTTTAGCCACCCAACCAGTCTCCCCAGTCTCCTCCAGAGAGATCTTATTCCTTTCTCCAAGCGGAGTTTACACAGCTGCATCACCACCAGTGCACACTGAGGGCAGTTTCACACACACACAGCTCTGCTGCCCTGCAGCTCCACACCACAGACCCTTTCTGACTGCACTGGCACTCCTCACACACAGCCACTTCTACCAGGCTTTGATCTGCCCACTGCCACGTACAGAAACTTCAACCCCTTCCAAAAATACCACCTCAGGAGAGTACACACCAGGAAGTGTGACCAGAGGTTATCGTCTCGTTTCAAGAGCTCACAGCACACTTAAATTCATTTAAGAAAATGGTAAAAAGTTATCACATGGAGCTACAGCTACAGTCATTGTTTCATTCTCCTCAAGATCAAAATACATCTATAATCTTCTGGAGATGGTAAATAAAATGTTATATTTGTAATTTGATCACTGCTCCATGAGTGAACTACCAACAACAAACACCGCAAAGGGTTTAATCATTTCCAGACAGGTAACAGGAGTTTCTCTGTTAGAAACTGCAAATCCCTCAGCAGCTAACAACAGTAACATTTTGTCATTAATTTGAAGTTCATACAGATAACTTATGCAATTATCATCAGAAAGCAGCAATCTCTTCAAGATAACTTGCTGCTTCTTGCTTGAGTAGATTTAATCTTGCTTTTATTTATCATTTTCAAGTAGCACCTGAACACATCATTCCCATCTCTCCAATGTCTTTATTTTGTACTAATCAGACAGATGAAGGCTTTTAAGTTTCCCTAATCAAAACCTGCAGTGAAATGAGTGGGTGGGACATGCCCACACAGCACCTCTGCCACCCAGACCACATTCTGGGAGCTTTGTGAGGAAAGCTGATCCACAGCTGAGGGAATTGTCACACAAATGGACGTGACACGGTGCCAGGATGTTGTCACCTGACTCATCATTCTCTTCTGAGCACCTGAGCCACTGTGTATCCATGGTGCTTGCAAGGCAAATCCCACCCAATGTGCAAAAGTGCCATTCATTAACAGAACGAGGGGCCCCTGCTTAAGTGCAAGGCAGAAAATAAATGAGTATTGATTAATAACCCCATGGCCTGCACTGCTCTTTCACAGCAAACATCAGCACTGAGGCTATCACAGTGACTTCCTGCCTGGCAGAAACACCAACAACCCACAAAGACCTGAATGAAAGTAATAACAAGCAAGAGAAAAGGCTGGGGAATTGTATCCTTTCCACACATAGCACTTGATACCATCTGTCCCTAGGGCAACACACAAAGAGGTTTTGAATTCCTCCCTGTGGTTTATGCTGTCAAACTTCAACAGGCATCACTACAGCCCCTGCTTTGGGGTCTGCAGATGTTGACTCAGTGTAGGGATCACACACCTGGAGGAAGGTCTGTCAGAGCAGTGGCTGGCCCTGGAGCTGGGCCGTTCGGGCTCGGGATAGCGGTAACCGCCAGGCTCCACGTAGGCAGCGCTGCTGCTGTCGTAGTGTCGGTACCGGGGGTCGTACTGCCCATAGCTGTCCTCCTGCAAAAGCACAGGCAAGGGGAGAGGCTTCACACCTCCAAAATTAACAGTTCAAACCAAAAAAAAATCACCATCCACACCATAGCGGTGACACCTGAAGAGATGCAGGTCAACAAACTACAGTTTAGCTTTCACTACTTTTTGTGGCAGAGTTATAGTCAAGTTATTAATACCCTAAACTTAAAGAAAAAACCCCCATTATGTCTGGGACTAATGGCACTTCAACCTCTCTACTAAACCCTCAATAATTCAGGAGGCAGACAGGAACCAAGTCTGAGCACCTGGACAGCCAAGCCAGTTATAACCACCAACTTTTTCCAAAGAACCAAACAAATTGCTATGAGCTGACATCTGTGCCAACTGGAATTGGTAACAGCAACTACTTTAAGTTTCCATAATCTCTGCAGTGTCAGTTTTGTTCCTGCTGTCTGGATTTTCCCTACACTCAAACACTTAACACGAACGCTCTGCTGAATATTGATCACGACATGACCATTTAAATAACTCAAAAAAGAGAATTAATAATAGATACAAAGGGATAAAAGGGAAAAATAAAAACTTACCATGTAATAAAGGTGAGCTGCTGTCCTGGGGTCTGGAGGATAAGGTGGTGGATATGGATGCTGGTAAGCATCATAAGGATGCCTGTAGTAGTAGTAAGGATTCTGGGGAGGACCAAAGGCTTCCTGAGGGGTCTGAGGAGGGGGTGGACGCTGCGGGTCTTGCTGCCCGTTGGGTGGGACTGCCTGAGCAGTGGTGGCAGGAGGGGCTGTGGCAGCTGGAGCACCTGGAGGCTGTTCCGACACCGGCTGCTTCCCGGGGCTCGTCTGGTCGTACCTTGGCTGGGCTGACCCTGCCTCTTGGGGCCCCCCGGGCTGGGCACGGTTACCCAGCCCTTGGTTCTCCCCCTGCTGCATGGCTTTAGCCCCTGTGGAAATCTGGGAGTCTGGAGGAACTGAGGACTGCCCAGATGTTGGTGGCTGCATTTGAGCTGCTTGCATTTGTGGTTGGGGTGGCAGTGCTCCCTGTGCAGCTCGCTCTGCTACAGCCTGGTGCTGTACATCTTTTGTCACCTGTTGGTAGAAATGTTGCTTGTCAGGCACCTGACCAGCACCACCGGCTGCCTGTTGGACTGGAGCACCAGAGGGTGACTGATTGTGCACCTGGACAGAATTACTTGTGCTGCTTTTCTCCAACGTCCGTGACACTGTGAAGTCCAGCACTCCAGCAGCTTCTTTGCTACTTGATTGATTTGCAGAATTATTAGCCTGTGCTATGGAATTAACAGGGGGGACTAGGCCACTTGCACTTCCACTGGGAAGATTTGTCCCAGGAGATGAGTTAGACCCTGACTTGCTAGCAACTTCAGGAAAGCCTTCCATATTAACGTTCTTTTGCCCTTCTGGAGTCAAATTAAGAGGAGTTTTCATGAGCAAGTTTGCAGGCTGATTAGAAGCAGCATCAGAAGAATTAACAGGACTTTGTAATAAATTATGTTTTAACAGATTAGTATTTGGAAGTGCATTAACTAAGAGAGATCCAACTTGCATCACAGGTAATGGCACGTTTTCCCCACCAGCATGTGAAGTTTGGGGACCCATCGCAGGCTTGTCCCCAACTCCAGAGTCCTTCATTGGCTGATTGTTTTCATTGTTGCTTAGCTGATTAGATAGAGAAATAGAAAAATTAATTGGCTGAGCCAAGTTATAGCTTTGATTAGGCTGAGCAATCAGGATAGGCTGATTTTGCAAAGACTCTGTAGGTGGAGAAGACAATAAACTTGCATAACCAGAACTTGCCTGAGACTGAAGCGCTTCCTCTTCTCCCATTTTGGGAGGATTCTCAAGATTTTCAAAAGTTATATTTCCATCCTGGGAGTGCTGCACAGCAATAGTCCCTGGTTTACATGGCTGCTGATTAGACAGGCCTTCTTCTGGTGGCTGAATGACTTCCACAGTCTGTTTGGCAGGTACGTACACTGCAGGAGCAGCAGGAGCTAGGAGAACATTTCCCCCAAAATTTGGTAACTCATTGTGAGCCCATAAAGTTGTTGCTGGGCTATCACACTTCTTAACTGCTCCCTGAGCTCTGGTTGAGGACCGTCTCTCAGATACTGATTGGATATTTTCCACAACAGGTCCAGAGTGCAGCGTATTTCCAGCTTCCCCAGTGCCTGCAAGAGGCCCTGGGTGTACCTGAGGCATGTAAATTGTTTCCAGATTATCTGGTGGTTGTTCAAGATTGCCAGGGGATGCAGCAGGCACTGCTGTGTTCTTCTTGATATTCTTTTGGTTTGAGTGGTTCTCTCTTAACTCAACCACCATCTTTGCTTGGTCAATCTCTGCAGGTTTTATACCGACTCCATGGGACCTCACAGGTTCAAAAGAACTATTTGCACTTGTCTGAAACACTCCTGTAGGCTTAGGAGGACTTGGAGTGGGAGGCTGGGATAGATTGCCACGGTAGTTCTTGCTCAGGTTTAGCTCACCTGAATCACCTCCCAGAGGAGAGGAGTCAATCTGTTTGAAGAAGTTGGCAGAGGATTCCTCCTCAGGCTTCCCAATTTCCTGCTGGATAAATGTACCAGCTTGCTCGGGGGGCCGTGCTGAGCTGGAAGTGCTCCTGTGGCTGATGGTGCTGTAGGTGGAAGAGACGCTGTCTGGTCGGACAGGGTGAGGTAAGGAATCAGGTGCCTCCAGGTTTGGTCCTCCTTCAGCGTGGCTCACGGCAGCATTCTTGGGAAGCACCTGACCCGGGAAGAGTCCGTACCTGTACGGATCGGGACCAGCAGCAGGGGATGAAGCACTCATGTTCTGTGGTCCGCTTGGCAGCACTTCCTGATTCTGAATGCACTCCAGGTTCTCCACATTTTCGTACTGGGACCCAGCAGCTGTGTCACCTATCTGTGCCTTGTCATCACCAGCAAACAGAGAGTGCTTAGCAGCCTGTGCCTCCTGATGGCTGACAAGTTTAGGGAAGTACTGGACATCCATTCCTTTCTGTACCATCTCACCAGCTGAACCTGTACCCAGCTGTGCCTGAGAGAGATTGGTTGCCACCTGCTGAGGATGCACAGGCTGGTGATACAGGGAAGCTGAATTTTGCTGACAGGCATCAAACTCTGTTTTCTCCATTACATAGTTTTTTTCAGATGAAAGTATTTCTTCATTTTCTGCCTCATCCCCTTTGAAAAACATGGAGAGAGTTCCTGGATCTCGATCTGTGGGAATAGATCTATTTGACATTTCAGACATAGCTGGAGACTGGTTTTTGGGGTTGTTTTCCTGAGCTGTGGGAATGACAAAACCGGAGTCTTGCAAAGGTGGCTGTGGGTAAAACTGTTCCTGGTAAGGTTGGCTTAACCAAGGGTTAGTCATTTCTGTGTTCTGCCTAAACACATTTCCAGGCTGGATGCTGTTCGTGTGGTGACCGCTGTTTGCAGGGCCATTTTTGCCATTCTTCTCATAACCAGCGGATAAAGGCGCTTGCACGATGTTCTGTGGAATACCTTGGTGTCCAGGACCCTGCGGGACATTTGTGTGCGGAGGAGGGTGAGAAGCGCTGACAGAAGGCTGAGAAATGTTATGAACGTCAGTCTGAGGAGATGGCTCAGGATAGGGCACAAAATTCCGAACTGGAGATTGCAGATTCCCTGGGACAGGCCTCCACTGGGACCCAGGCTGCTGGGGAGGTGGTGGGAAGAGTGCTGCTGCGTTGGGTGCTGCAGGTGCATCATTTGGATCTCTGCCAACATCCTGCCTAGCTCCAGGTTTGTTGGCTGCAGCCACCATTCCAGGATGCACACTGAAAGAATTTTCCACTGCTGCTCCCGGGTTATAATGCAACGGCACCGCAGGCCCACGGAGTCCAAGATCAGCGCTGGGATGCCCTTCTGCAGCACTGTTCATACCATACCCCAGGGACGGAGAAGGAACTGCAACATTAGAAAAGCTACTGGTGCTTATCCCTGCCTGAGACACAGGAGCTGGCAGAGACGTGTGTGGTCCATGAGGGTTGTCCCCGGCACGGGCAGGTGGGGGATGCACAAGGGCTGGCTGTGGGAACGCCGGGGCGTTGCCCTTGGATGGATTATCCAAAGGGGAGCCCTGGGGGGTTTGCCTGCCGAAGGCAAACGGGTCTGTCACGGGCTGCACCGGCGCAGCCGCGGCGTTTGCCCGTTTGCTGAGCGGGCTGTTCCTCCAGTACATGTTCCGAGCCACGCCGGCGGGAGGAGGAGGAGCCACCCCTGCAGGGACAGGCTGCGGTGGCTGCTGCATGGTGGCCTTCTGGCAGGGTCACACGGTGACAAACCGCCCGTGGAGGCAGTAGAGAGATTTCTTCTTCTGCCCTGCTGAGACAACACAGATACAAGTCAGTTCCCTTTCTTACAATACGAGCAGCATTTAAGTAACTTTTATTTTAGAAAAAAAAAAATCACTCGAAGAATTTGAAGAGGAAAATATCTCCCTTTTCTTCAGAATGCATAAGGAACTGACACACTCCATTGTATTTCTAAATCCAAGTCTGGCATCAATAAAGTGTAAGGATAATGCGATACCAATGCACATTATTTAACAATTCTATTAAATACATCCAAGTAAGACCAATGAAACACAGTTCAGACCTGTATTAGTGTCAAACCCTTCAGTGATATCCCACTGTTACATTTTAGAAATATGCATCACAGACAGGACAGCAACCAGCCTGGAACAGAGCCTGCAGAACCATGACCTGTTCAATTTAATTATGAAGAGTTGAGAAGTCACTATCTAACTCCAATTCTGTTAGAGATGATCGTCAGCCCTGCTGCACTGGCACTCCCTGTGAATGGACCTTTTCACAGTTAAGATGAGAAGCAGGAATTCATCAGATGTTATCACCCTCAACAGTCTACTTTTGGTTTAACCAAGAAAACACCGCATGTGGCACAGTATTGTCATTTATTTTGAGAAAGGCAATTGCATCTTCATCATAAATACTCTCTCTTCTAGATGAATGCTGCAGAGCAAAACTGCATTTAAGGACAGAAAAACAATCAACTACCCCCACTTATCAATGACTATTCTCCCGTTAACACCAGCGGGACTTTGGCACAGTATCAGGGTTACAGCTGCACTTCAGGGTGGAAAGGACACGCTCGGAAGTAATCCAACCCCAACTCCAAACAATACCAGCCAGGAATCTGCTAGACAGGAAGTTCAGTAAATTCATCAGGGTGTCTTTTTCAATTTTATCACCTCTTAACAAGCTAGGGAGGATGGAGGCTGACAAACCAGAGGAATTCATCAATACTTGTTCAGTGAAGCCTTAGCAGCATATGATAATCTTTTTTCTCATAGTACACAACAAACATTGTTTACAATATGCAGAGTGAAGTACCCACAGCAATTGCTCCACACCAGATGCACTTCTGCTTATTTAAAAAAAAAAAAAAAAAAAAAAAAAAAAAAAAAAAAAAAAAAAAGCTGTGCAATTCTTATTTGGAGTTTCCTAAGATTCAGCATCTTGTCATAAGAGTAATAAAATGGGAAGCCAGAAAAGTCAGATGTTTGTAATCAGGATAAAACTGTAATAGTTACAGAGGAATTCAAAAGCAAAGCACTTCTGGTTTCTTGTTATCTAAAATACTGCATGTACTTCATAAAGATTTATACCTAAAGAATTCCAATAGAAAGCACACTGACAGTACCACAGCACACAGACTTTACTGGACATCAATACTTCTCCTAAAGAAGAATGTATCCAACAGCCCTGTGCATAATCCAGGTCCCTTTTTCAGAGTTAAGAGAGACTCTCAATTTCTCCCCTATATCCATATATTCCACAGCCATATCTAGAGTTAAGCCTCCAGAAATTTGTGTTTTATGAAGATGGGAAGGACAATACAAACCAGATTTCAACAGAAGCATTAGAGCTCCATCAGTTTCATGCATTACTTGCATGTGCCTTCACCATTCTTTTTAAAGCACAGCTGCTGAATTCCATCAAGGAATGCTTACAAAAAGATTTCAGGACTTTGCAATCTTTTCTCCTGTTACAATCCTGAAGTGAAGGTTTTCCAGCTGGCCACGCTTACCAGCCCTTCTGCCAACCACATTTCCAGGAAATCCTGCCTAAACACCCACCCCAATTCCCACATGTTTAAGGAACCTTTGGCTGTTCTGGGCATCCCCATTTCTTTTTCATCATGTTCTTTGTTGCATTAATCAGATTTTTAAAATGTCTCTCTGCCCTCCAAATGAATGCATGGGTTTATGCAATGTACTTTGGCTTGGGGAGGAAAAAAAGCTAATTCAACCATCTGCCAAGGCATTTATGTCCTGGAAAGCACAAACTTCACCGAACAAAATATTGATATCTACTAAGTAACTCTGTTTTCCATAGAAAAGTTGTTTCTGAAATACAGATGAGCACAAAAGCCAACTTAAATATCCACTTCCAAACATCTAATGTGGACTTTACTCCTTGCAGCATCTTATTAAAAAAAAAATAGTAATACTTTGCCATATTTTTGTAACAGTCAGTACCAATTATTAGCTAATAAAAATAAGTGTAAAGTCCTACTTTAAGGCAGAACTTGCCATTCTTCTAACAGGATCTTTAATGGTGCATGACAGAGGCTCAATACGAGTGATCAGCTTCCTCAGCAGCAAAGTTAATATTAACAGACTGCACACAGTAGTAAAAGCAAGCAAGATTTGAGGAACTGAGTCCAAATAAAATGAACGTGCCCATGTCAAGTAATTTAAACAGAAGATAACTCAGTGCTACTGACCCTCCCTTGTGTCTCGTCCAGGATTAACAGAAATGCTGATTTTAAGGGATTTAGAAATAACTACACAAGAGCAATCCAACTCTGCTTTATCTAGTTTGGAAGTTCTTAACTTTCAGCTGGTTTATTAATTGATAAAGCAGAGCAGCCGGCTAAACATGAGTCACCAGGAGTAATAATTGCAGAAGGTGTTTCCAGGCATACCAAAAAAACATTGCCAAAGAGGAAAGAAAGATTAAAACCCTCTAGACATGGCCATAAAAATCAATTTCACCTGATGAGCTCTATAGCTTCATCTACAATGAAATAATTCTTTTGGGGGCAATTAATTCAAACGTATCTAAATAAATTTACTCTTAAACAGAGTAACTATGCCCATAAAGCAGGTTATAAAAGAGTAATATTAACTCTCATCCTTACACATGAGCCAAACAATAAATAATGTGTTCACATACACAGATTCCTAATAAGAACAAAGTGACCAAAAAAAACCCCTCAAAAAACAACCCACTGCAATCTCAAACACAGAAACAGCTGGAAAATGAGATTTGCAGCTTTAAAATCAGCAACTACTTCTCCAGTTTTATCTTATGTAGACAGCTGCACATCTGCACACATGTGGGTGACAGATTGAACACGTTCTACATCATTCATGCTCCTGCCAGATTCCTACCGGGCTTTTCCTAAACAGCAACCAGAGTTACAAAGTTAAAATGTAGCAACAGGACAAGGGGGAACGGCTTTGAACAGGCACAGGGCAGGTTTAAGGAGATATCAGGAAGAAATCCTTCATTGTGAGGGTGGGCAGGCCCTGGCACAGGGTGCCCAGAGAAGCTGTGGCTGCCCCTGGATCCCTAAAAAGTGTCCAGGGCCAGGCTGGACGGGGCTTGGAGCACCCTGGGCTAGTGAAAAGTGTCCCTGCCCACGGCAGGGGGTGGAATTTGATGGTTTTTAAGGTTCCTTCCAACCCAAACCAGCCATGAAAACAGCTCTTTGGGAGCTGAAAGCACAGAAGCAGCACAAAGCGTTCCTGTTTATTCTGAAAAGAGCCCGAGTATCAGTTCTTCTCCCCAGCGGGTCCCGACGCTCTCGGGCAGCCGCACTCCTGAGTCAGCACCAGTTGCACAGACCTGTGGCACCTGACAGCTCGGAAAAACAACCCTGACCTGGGACCAGCGCCGTGGGCTGTCAAAGGGGATACGCGATAGCCAACATCAGACAGGACCTCCTACGGAATAACCTTCGGAGCCTCGCAGAGTGTCCCTGTCCCACCGCCCCACTCGAAACCACCCAGAGCGACACAAATCCTGCGGGAAAACCCCCGGGCAGCGCAGCCCCGCGACTGCGGCAGCGCCTTCGCCCCTCCTTGCGGCACCTCAGCCCGCCCCAGCCGGGGCCGGGGGCCGAGCCCGGGGCTGCGGCACCCGCCGGCTCCCTGCGCTGCGATAGCCCTGAAGGCCCACGCTGAGGCACGGCAGGATGGGTACCAGGGACACCGGGGCCAGCGCCTCAGGCCCGGCGCTCCTCACGCAGCCCACCTGGGACCCGCGGCCCTCGCTCCGGGCGCTCCCCGCGGTACCTGGCAGCCGCCGCCGGCCGAGGCCCCTCAGCAGCGGGCGCGGGCGCTGCCACCGCTCACGGCCCCAGCGCCGGCCGCCGCCATCTTGGCACATCCGGCTCGGGGTTCCGCCGCCGCCGCCGACGTGTCACGGCGCGGCGCGCGATGACGTCACGGCGGCGCGCGCACGCGGCGGCGTTGCTCTTCGGCGGCCCCTGGGAGAGAAACGGGGGCGGGACGGGCGCGGGTTCGAGTCCCGGCTGCGGCGTCTGCGGGTACCAAGATCACGGGTTCGAGTCCCGTTCGGGGCGCGTCGTACCGGTGCCTCCCCTGTGCCTCCGCGGTCTCGCCCTTAGACAGGGGAATGGCAGAGCGCGGCCCTGTGCGGGTTCCGTCAAGGTTCCGGTGCCCTCGGTTGCCCAGGGTGGGTGCAGTGGCGCGGGCGGCCGCCAGGGCGGGACAGAGCTCCGCCGGTCCGGTGCCGGGCCCTGGAGAGCCGCGGCACATCGCGGGCCGGCGGAGCGAGGCGGGTCAAGGGGCTCCGCAGGGCTGCTGGAACTGAGAAGTCCGTGTTTATAGACACGGGGAATGAGATTCTGTCTCACAGAACGAAGCTGTGCCTCGCTGTAGAGCGAGGTCCTGTCCTGCGTGTTCGTAGGGGCTCGATTAGGAAAAGCACGTTAATTGGGGAAGGCTGGGGTGCACGTGTCCAAAAGCATCAGAGTCAGAAACGAATCCCAGAATCCTTAAGGCTGAAAAAGCCCCCTAAGATTACCCGGTATCGAGTTCACCCCTAAGCCTCGTCCCCAAGTGCCCCATCCGTGCGCCCTTTTAAACACTCCGGGGATGATGATCCAGCACTGTTCCAAGGCTTAACCACCCTTTCTGCCATGAAATTTCCCCAAACAGCCAATCTAAGCCTCTCCTGGCACTACTCGAGGCCGTATCCTCTCACCTTATCCCTTGATCCCTGCGAGCAGAGCCTGAACCTCACCTGTGTCCATGCTCTTGTCAGGGAGTGGGGACAGGGAGATGTCCCTGCCTATGGCACGGGGTGGGATGAGATGATCTTGAAGGTCCCTTCCAACCCACACCAGTCTGATTCCATGAAAACAGCTCCTTGGGAATCAAAAGCACAGGAAAAAGCGCAAAACATTCCCCTCCTGAGGCTCCTTATCTCCAGACTGAGCCCCTCCAGCTCCTTTAGCCGCTCCTGGTTCTCCAGACCCTCCACCAGCTTCGTGGCTCTGCGAGCTCTATTTTACACAAACACGAAGCTTTTTAGGAGGGGGTGAACCCTTCTTCCAGCCACCAGAAGAATGCTTGTCATTCACCGTGCTGATACTGTCACACCCTGCACCCAACAACAAGCCTTGGAGAGGAAAACACAACGACCTAAACAAACATCTTAATCAAGGGTCATTATCAGTGCGAGAGCTGTTCCTGCACGCTTGATCATTAAAGCAGGGGAATATCCTCAAAGCCCCGGCCAGGCAGGGGAAGCAGCGCTTTGATGCTGGTGTGGGAACCAGAGGCAGCGCTGTGATTTTTAAGTGCCTTTCATCTCCTTCTTTTGTAGGAACATTCTTATAAACCAGCTTGTCAAATACAATTTCCCTGCGCAGGCATGAGTTGCAGATAAAGCCCTGGTTCTCCCTTGATATTTCCCCGAACAGGTGTAATCTGAGGAAACATGGTTTTAATTAGCCTGATTGGGTTTTTGTGTGCTAAATACCATCAACAGCTCACTTCTGTGTCTATAGTTAGATATTTATGTTACATGTTTAACCCCCTTATACAGGGGTACACAATGCAAACACCGACAATGGGATCTCAACTTTGTTATTCTCCTGATAAATACGTGATTATAAAAAACTGCCACATTAAAGCATTCAATCCCTTTTTAACATGAAGTTTTCCAACTGGTTTGCTGTACTCAGGAGTAGTTCGGAGTGACCCATTATAAATAAAAACCTTTGCCAGTGAGGACAGCGTGTGTCCTTCTCTCCTGCTTCACAGAATGGTTTGGAAAGAACCTTAAAAATCATCAAATTGCCATGGGAAGGGACACCTTCCACTATCCCAGGTTGCTCCAACCCCAATCCAACCTGGCCTTGGACACTTCCAGGGACGGGGCAGCCACAACTTCTCTGTTCCTCAGCTCACCTGAGATACAACACAGACGATTCTGACCTTTTTCTGGTAATTTATTCAGTCTTCAGGTTGCACACAACCAGAAACACAACCTTGCACCACGAGCTGGCTATGAAAAGGATCATTCTTTGAGTTTAGAAACATGGAAAAAAAAGGGAAGTATCTCTATCCCTTACCACTATTCTGCACCGTGTTGGCCAACTGGACAATCTGAGGTTTTATTTATTTTCTCATTCAGTTGCTGCGATTATTCAGACTACCCCAGGCACATCAACCAACGTGTGATATAAGCAAGGTTAAACCCGAATTTGGCTCCTTTTGTACATTCTTCAGGGGCTGATTTCAGCAGCACCAACGATTCCTCAATCAGGGCTGGAGCAGCTGTTGAGCAACTTTGCGAGCAAACACCAACAGCCCGGAGGGAGAAGCAATACAGAGTAGCAGTTTCTAAACGTCCCATCTAATTGAGCAGGAATAATGAAAACAAAGAGTGAGAAAAAAAAAAAAAATAAGAAACCAAGCCCTCCAGCATGTAAACAAATAGTTCAGGTGCAAGGATTCCTCAGAGCACCAGCATACCTGCCATGGCAATAGCCGGTGCTAATCTTGTTTAACGCCAACCCTCCCCTCGGCGTGGGATGGGATTTTAGTGCTTCTCAGCCTTTTTCACCTGGAATGCTGAGACAGCCGTGCTTGGTATGATCCAGTCTCTCCCCAGCATCTTCTGGTGCCGGGAGAGCTTGAAATTCAGCTCCCAAAAATCTTTACCCGCGCGAGGTGAAGATGAGCTTGAAGTAGGACAACGTGCTTTGGTTGGTGTGGGAAGAAGCCTTAAGTGTGAGGGTTTGAAACTGGGGCCATTTCCCTTGTTTCTCATTTAATTTTTCCTCCATCCCAGCTGGATCTGTGACACCACAATCATCTCGTGTACCCACAAGTTGGTTGGTCACCAGATGCCTTCGTAAATCGAAGTCTCAACACTTAAAACCGAAATTTTTGCAGCCTCACTCCTCTGCTACTTAAAAACCTTAAGTGACTTCTAGTTTGCATTACCTTGTGGATGATTAATTAGTATCTATCCATTTGCTTCTTTCCATGGTATTTAGCCCTCTCTTTCCTCATCCTGTCCCTCTGACCATTCCTCATGGAAAATCCCACGCTTTGCAGCCCCTCTTGTTAAACGAGCCACATGTGTTGCCTCTTGCAATGTCACATTGTTTTCCACGTCCTCATAAACCCCTTTTTTTTTTCTTTTTTTTCGTCTATTCCAGGCTGCTGGAATCTCTGCCTTGCTCATTTAGTGACTTGGTTTTACACTGGACCAGGCAGGAGAGGATCCTTCTAATGCCTCCTGATTTTGGGATGAGCCCCTGCCAGCCCCACTGGAGGCATGCTGGGCTGCTCCTGGGGCTGGGAATGCGTGGGAGAAGCCTGGAAGGCTGGGCTGTGTGGGATTGGTGAGCAGCTCGTGTGTGAGTCACGCTGGAGGCAGACAAACTCCGTTTAGGGCATTCCAGATGGGATGCAGGCAGACACAGGCAGGGGGATGACACATCCTGGGAAACCCATCTCCAGGATGGGTCCTCTGGCTATTGAGATCCTCGCTGGAGACACACATTTTTGCAGGGGGAAGAAGGGTTTGTTCTCCCTTAAAATACCCCTTTCCATGGAGTTTGCTGTTCCCTTTCCCGGAATGTCACCTCCCTGGCCTCTGAAGGTGCATTTCGCTGCTGGGGGTGGCACATAAAACACTGCTGTCACAGCATCAGTAGCTGACCAGTTGTACAGCAGGTGTTTGGTGGCCCTGGCTCTGTCTGGGGCTGGATACCAGCCCCACACACACAAACCCTCTCCCTCCCCAGCCACGGAGTGGAAAATACCAGCATTCCAGGCTTATGTGATTTGGGAGGAGGTCAATGGCTCCGCTATTTATATCCAGTTATTTGGGGACTTTGCAGCTGCATTTGCACTGCAGAGTCCCTGTGTGGTAGAGAAGGAATTAAATTAAATTAAATTACCTTAAAAATCTGGAGCACAGCAAGGACAGCAAACATGTCTGGGTGGTGTTTGTGCCCAGAGTGGCACAAGCAAAATTGTCCCTCTGGTTTTGCTGCTCCTGGCTTTTTTTGGCTTTTTTTTTTTTTTTTTTTTTTTTGAAGATGCATGAGGGACATTCTTTATAATGAATTTTCCATGTTTCCCCTTTTAGATCTTGACCTGATACCCTGAGGACATCAGAGCACCCACAGCAGGTGAAAAGCTACCTGGGCAGAGCCCCTCCTGCCTTGCTCAGGTGTGTCAAGTCAGTGAGAGTTTAGCAGAAGTTAAAAGAGAAATTTTCATTGTCCAAAGCTCTTCTGTGAGTTTTTACACAGGGAACAGGATGTTGAGGAAGCTCCAGCCCTCCATGCAAGGAAAGACAGCAGGTGTCAAATCCAGGGTTCAACTGACCCGTAACAAAAACACCAAGTTCCAGTTTTAGTAAAATCTAGATGCCCAGAAGCATCATTTATTGCAAATCAGTTAACCAAAAAAAAAAAAAACCAAAAAAACATTTTTGCAAACTACAACTTTGCATGTAGATAACTTTATTACAGAAGATATCTTTTCTTAAACTACACTCTAGTTTATAAAACATAGGAAGATTCAACACCACGTGATGTTTTTATCACTCATATTAGGCGTGTCACAATAACGATGGTCTGAAATGTTAACTAAGATGAGTGCTCAGCAAGGCGCTGTGCCTTGAGAAATATCCACTTTATTTGGTGTTCTAATAGAAAGGAATGAGGAAAAGGAACCCTTTTCTTAGGTTTTCTTGATTAACTGCTCTCTATCTGCCTGTCCCATACATCTTATCTAGTCTTAGGGTGTCTGCTTGCTTTTGCACCCGAGTGAGTGATATTCCAACACCTCTATAAGGTGATATATTTATGATATATTTAAGACTTGCTCGTTTAGATTTTTGAAACAAAATCCACCTTTTCTTGAAAAAAAAAAAACAAACAAAAAAACCAAACCAACCCCCCCCTCCCATATTTACAAACATTAAATCTGCCACAGGCTTATACTATATTTTACATGATACACAGAAAGAGTGCACATCAATATAAAAAAAGATGCATCACTCCAGGCTAACGTCACAGAACAAAATGTCAACGTTTCACAGCACAGCTGTGCTGGCCCCTCGCCCTCCAGTTTGGCCAGTCCAGCCTCCCACCAAAACCAGCAGAAAATCCCCACTGGGCACCCAGTGAGGGCTCTGCCAGAGGAGCTGGGGCCGGGCGAGCACGTGGGGGTGGCAGTGTGATAATGCTTTGTAATCTCACTCAGGGTGTCTGCACTCCCAGACACACCTTCTTAAAAAAAAAACCAAAAAAAACCAAACAAAACAAAAATAGGCAGGCCATCCTTAAAATAAGGATGTGGTTTACAAAGTTTATATTGGCATTTCTTTCTTAAAACAGTTACTCAAACACGAAAACGAAACAAAAAAAAAAAAAAAGAATCAGTAAAGATATTCAAAGTAAAATTAAGTCTCCTTTGCGTATATACTCCGTAGTTATGGGCTTGCTCTCTTGGAAGTTTGGCAAATACATTTCTTTTTGATGGGGGACAGTACTCATGTTGTGTAGGGTTTTGTTTAGCTTAGAAACTGTTCTTACAGGTCTATAATCCTGATTTTCTTTTTCTTTTCTTTCTTAGATCATAAAAATCATTTAAATATATATATTTTTATATATATAAAAACAAGAGAGAACAAAAAGTTCTATTATCAAGGCAAATGTACAACTATATAATACTGAAATTTTAACAAAGATTTACGACTGGTACCATAAAATGTCCTCTCATATAATTGCAAAGGAAACATTTTAAAGTACATTTAAAAAATTTGTCCATACTTAATTTTTTTTTCCCTTAAGGAGTAATATTTTTAGTCAATTTTTCATTTCCCTCTTCTTTCTCACCTCTCTTTCTGAGTTGAAAGAGAAAAAAATAAATTAATGGCATTTCAGAATCAGAAATCGTTGCTTATAGCTTTACATAAACATTTCCTCTCAAATCAAACACAATGAACCCCCCCAAACAAAAGAGAACGTCCTATAAAAACCTAATTTGTTGATTTCTCGAAACACAACTGGTGTCCCACATTGAGTTCTTAACAATAGAACATATAAATAAAAAGGCAGTGTTCTCATGTAAAATAAAAAGTACATAAATAAATACTAAAAAAAAAAAAAAAAGGAATTAATTCGTCTTTTTCTTTTCTTTTTTTTTTTTTAATCCTTTTTTTATAAAAACATATCTTAAAAAGGATCCTTTAATAAAAGCATCCGGCGTCCTTTTAGGAAAAAAAAAAAAAAAGATCTCCTCTCTCAGCGAGGGTCTCTAAAACACCTTTTTTTTAAAAAAAATTTTTCACTTGAAGGCCTCGGGGATGTGTCCCATCTGTGACTGCATACTCGTGGGAGGGCTGGAGATGCCCTCGGACCAGTCGGATACGTTGGAATGAGGAGAGGAGCTGGACCACTGATCCGGAGACTCCGGCGAGGGCGTGAGGAAAGGGTGGTCGGGCACCTGGAGCTGGTGGCTGGGGGTGTTGTCCAAGGGGGAGGAATAACTGTGCTGGGAAGGCGGCGTCAGGAACTGCGTGGTGGTCATGGGCTGGGCGAGGGAGGAGGGCAGGGAGGTGGGCAGCATCTGGGAATCCTGCGGCAGGATGGTGTGCACGGCCATGGCGCCGCCGCTCACCGGCTGCAGCTCGGGCTGGCTCAGCTCCGTGCCCAGGAAATTCTGGCCCATGTTGGAGCCGGGGTTGTGGTGCTGCTGCGGCTGCTGCGGCGCCTGCGGCGGTTGTTGCGGCTGCTGCTGCGGCGGCTGCTGCTGCTGCGGCGGCTGCAGGCTGGGCTGCTGGAGCTGCTGCTGCTGCTGCTGCTGCTGCATCTGCTGGAGCTGCTGGCTCTGCATCAGGTGGGGCTGGGACGCCAGCCGGGTGTTGGGCATGGCCTGGTAGCTCATCATCTGCGACAAGCTGGTGGTGGGCAGCCCGTTGTGCAGCGAGGTCATCATGCCGTGCTGCAGGTTTTGGGGCTGCTGGTGAGCCCCGGGCTGCAGGTTGCCTCGCAGGGGGTTGTACTGGCTCTGCACCATCCCGTTCTGCAGCCGGGTGAGCCAGTCACATTGCCCGTTGAGCCCGGCCCCGCCGCCCACCGAGAAGCTCATGGGGGCACTGCTCATGCCCGTGCTGGGGCTGGACACGGGCAGGTGGGACAGGCGCGGCGGCACCGAGTCGAAGCCCATCCTGCTGGAGTTGCCCATGGCCATATCCTGCTTGCCCGCCATGTTGAGGTGGTTGATGCTCAGGTGGGCGTCGGGCATGCCTGGCAGGTGGTTCAGAGGCATGGAAGGGGACTGCTGGAACGGAGAGGTCATCAGCGGGGGCGAGGCCACATCTGAGAGGTACCCGTGCGGCGACTCCAGGGAGTCCACCGGAGACAACACGCTGGAGTTGTCCAGCAGACACCCTTTTCCATCCTGGGACTTTTTCCTCCGGGCTTTGAGGTCTTTGGCGTCCTTGCCGTTGCAGCTCAGCCCCTTGGTGCTCGGCTTCCTGGCCTTCTTGCCCTGCACGGCGGGCTTGAGGTTGCCGATGTAGCTGTTGGGGGAGCAGAGCGGGGGGGACAGGGTGGGTGCCCCCAGGGGGCCGTTGTGCAGGGTGGGGCTCCGCACCAGGTTGTACTCGTCCAGCAGCCGCACGATGTCGTGGTGCATGCGCTCCTGGGCGATGTCCCGCGGCAGCCGGTCCATGTGGTCCGTGATGTCCCGGTTGGCAAAATGGTCCAGCAGGACCTTGGCGGTCTCGTAGCTCCCTTCTCTGGCTGCCAGGAACAGTGGGGTCTCCTCCTGGAAAGTCAGGAAGGTTTTAGGGTTAGGGTTGAGGACACAGATTCTCCTGGCTAGCGCTGCTCTGAGCTCCACACCCATTGTTGGGTGGCAGAGATGGTCTGCCATCATCTCTCCTCTGGTGAGGGTTTGCTCCTTCCTTTTCCTACCCTGCTGAGCCATGTCCTTGTACTGATATCGAACCAGGAATGCTGTGAGTGACCCAGAATATGCTGGACGTGGTCACAAAGATACTGCCCACCAGGCGCTGCACGTTCCCTCAACGTCACCCCTACAGCCAAATCCCACAGTGCTTCTTTGAGCTAAATCCAACTTCATTCACAGCAGAACAATCAAATCAGAGTCTCAGTGCCAGACATTTGTATTTTAGCCAAAAATTACTCTTTAACAGACTCCCCAAATGGTTCTTCCCTTGCATATATCAGCCTAGGAGGTCCTACCTTATTATTCTGCATGTCCTTATTGGCACCATTCTTCAGGAGGACCATTGCAGCTTCCACATTATTCACAGCAGCTGCCCAGTGCAGGGCTGACTTGCCTGGAGAGGAAAACCACAAAATACAACACACATTAGGGAGTGCTGAGATCAACAGCAAGCAGCCCTTTTGTCCCATGTCTGGGTGAACTGGTGTTTTAGCTGCCTCAGTACCTAAATCATCCACAGCATTGACATCAGCGTGGCAGTTGATGAGGTCATCCAGCATCCCCTCCACAGCCAAGCGAGCAGCCAGGATCAGGGGAGTGGTCCCGTCATGCATTCGGGCATCCAGGTCTGTTGCCCTGTTCCTAATCAGGATCTGCCACAAGAAGGGCCAAAGCAGAGGGAACACCAACGTTAGGAGGGGCAGACAGCAAGGCACTCCAGGCCTCAGGACCTGCAATGCCCTTTCCAAAGGTTCATCCCTCTGGTTCTGCTCCCAGTCCAGGGGCGCTGCCGTGCTGCTTTGCTGTGCCCCAAGACAACAGGAGGCTTCATTTTTTACGACTGTCACCCCACACCTTCCCCAGGTGAGCAGGTGATCAGACTCTTCACCTAGCACCACCATTCC
>VZSR01000598.1:2564347-2584844 GCA_013398615.1 Brachypodius melanocephalos
AAACCCCCAAACTGGCGCCCAAACCACGAATTACCTGGAAGACTCCTTGCGCATCGGCAGAGACGGCGGCGTGGAGGGGCGTCCGGCCCATGTTGTCCTGGATGTTGGCGTCAGCGCTGGCCTCCAGCAGGCGCTTGGCAGCGTCCGAGCGCGAGTACCTGGCGGCCAGGTGCAGGGCGGTCTCGCCCGTGCGGTCAGTCTGGTTGTGCAGGCTGGCCCCCTGGTAGATGAAGTCCGAGATGACGGCGGGAGCGTCGTCCTCCTCCTCGCTGTTGCCCGTCTCCAGCCCTCCTCCGCTGCACGAGGCGATCATGAGGGGGGTGAAGCCATCTGAAAGCACAGGAGGAAAAAAAAAGGCTTTTTTACCCTCTGTAATGCAGGAGGCTCAGGCAGATGCTCTGCCTGCGATAGATGTTTGCTCTCCTGGGTGCACCAAGACTGAGTTCCTGACTAGTTCTGAACATCAAACACGAATATCCTTCCTCTGATACGGATCTGAAATTCCTCAGTGGTATCTCACTACTAACTGCTTTCCCTATTTCATCTGCTCCACGTAAGGTGCAGTTTGTAAGGAAGGCTGCTCAAAGCAAATAGAGCATGGTAAATACCTTCATTATTTCAGAGGACAATTTCACAGACATGGGGAAGATCAAGTGTTTGTAAGAATTTAAAAAGCTATTAACCATTGTTAAAAACCTTTAAGGAAGATTGTGAAATGTACAGCTGGGTGGGAGGAGAGGAATATAGGAGCAGCAGAGAGATAACCTGGGTGATTTAATAGGTACTTCTGTAATTTCCATCTCAGTCACTGAACAAAAGAGCTCTCATGGAGAGCAAAATGTGACAGGGTCTCTCTCTAAATCACACACAACAGCAACCTTGTGATGCAGAGCTTGCAAGCAGTGACTGCACCAGCAAGGGACAGGGAGAGCTGTGTGGCTGCTCCTCTGTAGGGGCTGAGGGAGGGTTTGACATGATCTGACAGTGCAGACGTGCAAGGGGGTCATTACCCGGCCCTCTGACGTTGACATCCATGCAGTCAGCATCGATTTCCCCCTGTGGAGGCGTCGGGGCCATGGAGGAAATGCGCAGGTCAGCGGCGTCCAGGTGCTGCTGCGTCCACTGCCTGTGATCCGTCTGGTCGTCCGTGTCCGGCAGCATCGCCTGCTCCTCAAACTGAGGGAAACAGCAGGGAATGAGCTCCCAGGAAAGCTGAGCTCCAGCCTGGGAAGCTCTGCGAGGCTCCAAGGTGTGTGTTTGCCACAGGCAGGTTTGCAAAGGAGCTGAGAGCAGCAATGAGGGGCCCTGAGGGTCCCTCTGCTCATCCCGTGACAAACCCAGGAGCAGCACAGGCAGGCAATGTGGGAGAGGGCTTACCCTGAACTTCTTGGTGTCCAAGGTCTCCTCATCACCCCACTCATTCTGGTTGTCATCCATCAGCGTGCCGTCCGAAGCATTTTTGAGGGGTCTTTAAAAATAAAACCACACAAAAAGTTATCTCCTCTGCAGGAACCGTTTGTGACGCTTGTCCGTGCACAGGCGCAAACTGAAAGAAGAATCGCCTGATTTCCAGGAGGTTCCCCTCAGCTTACATTTCACTTTTTTTACCACGTGCAAAAAAGATTACAAAGCACGAACCAGACAGAACACTGCTCTTTTCCCCCATGCAGAACTTTAAGACCCCTGATTCTTCTCCTCCCTGCCACACCACCAGAGAACGAAACTGCGACGGGCTCTCTCAGAAGAGCCCTGAGCAGCCCTGCTATCAGTGCCTACGGGGTTAGCAAGCCAATTACTCACTTCAGCCCAACAGAATCCTCCCCGAGGGGCTCCCGCCGCTTCTTCTTGCTCGACTCGGTCACTTTGAAGCCCTCTGGGAACCAAAGCTGCCCATGCTCCCTGCGGCGCTTGCGGGACACCAGCACTCCCAGCCCGATGAAGGCCAGCAAGACCAGCGCAGCCACCACCACGTACATAGGATACAGCTGGGAGTTCTTCGTGGGCTCGGCCGTCTCACCTACAAAACAGCGGGGCACAAAGAGATGCTGAGGCATTAAGCTGCATAGCAAACGAGGGACGGAGTGGAAATGAAGGAAAATTTGTTAATAGAGGTACCTAAGTCTGATCTAAATCGGCGGCCCTCACCCCCCTCCCCAAAATAAGGTCATTTTATTACGCTATTAATCAGAATTGCAAACTATCGGCAAATTCTCGGCTGCACAAGGCAGCCTGCACCAGGAGACAGCTTCACTTTTTTCTCCTTTAAGGAAAAGGATTAGCAAACTTCAAATCATTGCGCTTGCATTGAGCTGTTAAGACAAAAGGATTTAGGAGGGATTTTCAAGATACAAACTTCAACTTCTTGCATGTCACTGATTGATCGGAGCTGCTTGGGTTTTCTTTTTCTTTTCTTTTTTTTTTAATAACTTTTAGAGTGATAATGATTTTGAAATAAGACCCGGAATAAGCAAAAATAATAAAGTGGGCTTGCAATTTTTTTTAAAGAAAAGACTTAAAAGAAAGAAAAAAAAAAAAAAAAAGTGAGGTTATTAAAACCAGACTGTGCTCAAATGCAGCCAATTGACAGCTAACTAAACTCGGGGAAAACTGGAAAGTTTTGGCTGCCTCTCCTCCCCAGCTGACCAGCTGTACTTACTTTTGACAGCCTCTATTTTGTAGGGTATGTTGAGGTTGCCAAGGGAGGCCAAGGCTCCCAGGAATGCTGCCACATCGGTGGCACTCTGGAAGCACTGGGAAGATGACTGGATGCACTGGCGGTTATCAATTTCCAAGTAGACGATGGATCTGTGAGAGAGAAGAGTCAATAAGGAACAGGGAGCCACGACCACACCGAGGACACGCGTGAGCCCTGTCTCCCTTCCCTCTTTAACCCCCATCAGTGGGAATTAGAAGGTGGGAACCCATCTCCTTGCTCCCCTGTGGCCCAAAGCCTGCAGCTCACACTCATGGTCTGTTGGATTTGCCTCAGTGAATGCTGTAAAATCCAGCTCTTCATCTACAGGAATGGAAGGGAGTCTCTGCTTCACAGTGTTTTATAATTACCCAGACACTACAGTATCTTAAATAATGCTGTTTGGGAGCCTTCAGATCTTCTCACATCAGCTTCACTGCTCTAACTCCTTTGCTTTCAGGGGTTTTTGATTGAGTCCATGGAGAGGGAGCAGGTTAGATGTGTATGTTTACACCAAAAGATCTCCAAACACAGATTGCAGTAATTGAGTTTTACAACAAAGCTCTAGAAAGCATTTCCCAGGGAGAAAATGAGGCTTAACTTAATGACTTCCTGAAGTCAGACAGTCAGTCAGGCCAACCTCTGCTTCAAGGTCCCACCCAGCCCAGCCCCGGCTCCCAACAATGCACAGGACTCCTTCAATCGTGAGAGTCGGCAGCATTGTACCAGGGACTCCTGAATGATCACTCCATTTTCCCACATGAGAGCAAAATCCGGTTTCTGTTCACACAGAAAGCAACATCTAAATACAATTATCTGGCCTACATCCTTCCCTTCCTAGCGTGTTACTATTATCAACACGGAAAACACGCTCTCGAGTGCTGCTCAGAGAAAATGGAACCCTCCTACCCTCTGATGTCCATCTGATCGAGCTCCCTCTTCTGCCTCCTGCCAGCCCTGGAGTAGAGGCTGCTCTTCACTTTGTTGATGACAGCACTGGACATGTCTGACCAGTCCTCTGTGGACCTCTTGATGTAATGTTTTTTCAGCTCCTCCTCGTTGCCATAGTACGGGAAGATCATATACTCCCCCTTGGGGTTCTTCTTGAAGACCACGTTGGTGTGCAGCACACGGCTCAGCTCCCGCAGGAAGTTGAAGGAGTTGTTCTTCAGGTTCTCGGGGGTGATGAGGACCACCACCACCAGCGTGCCATCTGCCAGCTTCTCTGGCATGTTGTTTGCACAGTCCAGACCATCCCACTCGCACTCAAAATTGTTGCAGCCCTGGTCGCAGTGACCATCCGAGAAGTGATCTTTGCAGTACTGGTCGTACAGGGGGCTGGGTGGAGGGAGAAGCAAGGCAGAAGAAAGAATTAGACCAAGGACTGCAAATAGCACCTATCTGCTGAGAAAAACAGTGGTGGTCTCTCATTTTGTATAAATATTCTTCACCCTGACAGACACCAGAGCAGTTTACACAGAAAGCAGCTGTTTCATGCAGCACCGCGAAACATTCACCGCTGCAGGTGAGAGAGAGCAGCTGTTAAGTTATAAAAGAAAAAGGGACAAATGACTGTGACTCAGAGAAGGCATGGGCTCACAGAGTAGTTACTAAGACCACAGTTCGTCCAGGAATCTGGGACTAAGTTCCTGCTGTTGCCAAAGACAATGTTTGGGAAATGCTTGGATGTTAACATCATTGTGTTTCCTGGCTGCTCTTCCATCTGGGGTCTCCCTGCCTTGAAACTGAGTGTGTTACTGCTGTGAGTTGGAGGATTCACTTCTGTGGAGTGATACAAGCTAGGACAGGGAAGCCATCTGCAATGAGTCAAACCCAGAGAGCTTCCAAGTGGATGTAAACTCAGAAGGACCACAGGGAGATGTGAGTGCTTGAGTTGCAGCCCCACAGGCAGCAGAACAGAATGTTGGGAGTGAAGAGCAGGCCTGGGTCTAGGAATTTTACCAGATACAATCACAAGAACCAGAGGATCACCAGAGATGGTGGCCCTCACAGGCTTTAAAACAAGGAATTTTTAAAGAAGCCACTTACTTGCACTGCCCCTCGTATTTCTGGCAGTCAAACCCATCGTAGAGGCAGCCAGCATTATTGCACTGAGAGTCACATTTGCCATCGTTGAAATACTTCCAGCACTGCAGGGACTGGGAGCAGTTCTTCCAGGGGTCGTTGAAGTTGAGGGAGCAGTCTCCCCCGTCCCAGCCGCAGGCGTGGTTGTTGCATTTCCCGTCGCAGATCTTGTTGCCGGCGTACCCCGCGCACACGGCGATCTCGCACTTCTCCTCGATTTTGGGGGGGATGATGTCCTGCCCGATGCCACCCTGGAAGTCGAAGTCCAGGATGTGGCAGTTGAGGCCGTTGAAGTTGGTGGGGCAGTTGCAGCGGTAGTAGGGGGAGGCATCGCTGAAGAACTCGCAGGTGCCCCCGTTGTAGCAGGGGTTGGAGGTGCAGGGGCTGCTGGCCGGGTACTGGCACTCGGGGCCCGTGAAGGCCGGCGTGCACATGCACTTGGAGCTCTTGTGGATGGAGATGCAGGTGCCACCGTTCAGGCAGTGCAGGTTCCCACAGGTGCGGGAGTCGTTCTCGCAGGTGGCACCCACGAATCCCTGGGGAAGGCACAGCAAGGAGGGAGTCAGAGCCACTGATGCTGTCCTACAGGCAGCATTAACACACGGGTGTTCTGGGAAACTGAAAGTCACTCTCTAAAACTGGCGATGGGCAAGAACAGTCTTCAATGTGAAGCTCGTTAGAGCATCCCCTCAAAGTGAAAGGAGCTTTTCTCCATAGCTGCCTGTCCCACTCTGTGTGGTACAAATAACATCCTGCCTGTTCTACCTTCAGGCCTGAGCCATCTTCTCCCTAACTCTATTCCAGCATCCTTGCAAGCGTGGAGGGTGCACGTTTATGGACGCACCTGCAGCAAAGCATCCTCCCATCCATGCCTATCCCAGCTGGGGGAGCCTCAGGGGCTACACTGGCCTCTTGACCACCCTCACACCCACACAGCATTCCTTGCTCAGAGCTGCAGAGGAGCAGGCACCTACCGGGGGGCACTTGCAGATGAAGCCACGGCCGGTGTTGCTGGCGACAGCACAGGTTCCCCCATTCCTGCAGGGTTTTCCTTTGCAGCCGTCCACCACGGTGTCACAGCGACGGCCTGCGAGGGAGAGGAGCATGTGAGGAGCAGAGGAAGGCGTGCAGGGGTGGCTGGCTGCAGGCTGGACCCCGGGAGCAGAAGGGGCTGCGGTGCTCACCTGCGTAGCCAGGTCGGCACTCGCATTTGTAGTCGTTGACCCGCTGCACGCAGTTCTGGGTGCCGCGGGCGTCGCAGGGGTTGGACAGGCACTCGTTGACATCTCCCTCGCAGCGCTCCCCTACAAAGCCAGGGGGGCAGATGCAGCTGTAGCCACCTACCCGATCCTTGCACTTGCCATTGTTAAAGCACTTGGGCCCCAGGGTGACAGGATCAAAGAAAGGGCTGCAGTCATCCACATTGATCTCACAGTGCACCCCTAGAGAGAGGGGGGAACAACCCACACAGCTCATCAAACAGTATCGGGGGGGCTTGCTGCTCCCCTGTGTGAGCCTGCCCTGCCAAGGGGCTGAGCCTGACCACGTCAGTGGCAGCCTGAGCCACCTCTTGGGCAGGAGGGAGGTGGCACCACGTGGCCAAAGGCAGCGTGGCCTTGATGGCTAAGCCCACAAGCACAGACCTCGCCCGCTGCATTTGCTGCTGCCAGCACGAGCAGCTAATGAGCAGAATCCAAGGATATCTGCACTCAGCCCGCTAATGCCCCAGCCTGGGGAATTAATTTACCTTGAGTTCCTCTGGGGCAGGAGCATTTGTAGGTATTGATGAGATCGATGCAGGTTCCTCCATTCTGGCACGGGTGGGACAAGCACTCATTGATCTCCTCTGAGCAGTTAACTCCATGATAACCAGCCACACACTGCAAGGAGGAAAGAGAGGAACTATCAGAGAGGTTCCTTCCATCCCCACATGGCTCTAGGAGCATAGCCAGCACTCCAGTCTGCAACTTGGTAAAGGGGCATCCTGCAAGGGCAGCATCTTGGGCAGCAGAAAGGCAGTGATGGAGGCTTTTTCCCTGGGAATTCCTGCCCCCCAGGCACCCACCTCGCAGGAGTAGCCTCCCAGGTAGTCTGTGCAGGTGGCTCCATTCTGGCAGGGGTTGGGGGAGCACTCATCCACCTGCTCCTCGCAGTAGCTGCCAGTGTAGCCCGCTTGGCAGCGGCAGAAATGAGTGTTGCCAGTGTCAACACAGAGCCCCGAGTTTCTGCAGAGATGTGTTACATCGATACCTGCCAGGGAGAGCAGAGTGAGATGCAGGCACCCTGGTGACACCCACACAGAACACAGGGTGTCCTGGCCACCGCACATCCCACAGGAAATCACAGCCTTGGGGGGTGCATTGCTAGAGAACCCACTGAGAACCCACCAAGAGAACTGGCCAAATCCCTGCTCAGTGCCCGGCACAGGGGACACCTGGGGACCCCAGCCTGGCCCTGTACACACGGCAGGGCCTTACCTTGCTGCTTAGCAGCCACCTCGCAGGACACACTGGGGACATCGCAGTAGAGCCCCGTCCAGCCGCTGTTGCACTCGCAGTGGTACAGGTTGCTGGTCTGCCAGCACTTGCCTCCGTTTTTGCAGGGCGAGGAGTCACACCAACGCACCAGGTTCTGGGGGAGCAGAGCAAGAGATGAGGGTGAGGACCCAACAGGGCTCCTGCAGGAGTGCAGTGACCCCCAGATCCCCACAGCAGCACCCACCCAAGCTTCTCGTACCTGGCAGTTGAGGCCGGTGTACCCCTGGGGACAGGTGCACTTGTACGTCCCATAGCTGTCCTGACACGTGCCCCCGTTCAGGCAGGGCTTGGAGTCACACTCGTTGATGTTGTGCTCGCAGTAGCTGCCCGTGAAGCCGGGCAGGCACACGCAGGTGAAGGTGTTGATGCCATCCACGCACGTCCCACCGTTGAAGCAGGAGCTGGGGACGCAGACATGGCACCCCAGTGAGTCGCTGCTGGTCATGCCCCACCCCAAAGGCCCCACACACCAACCCAGGGCTATGGGGCAGCACAGGGACCTCAGGCACAGGGACCCCAGCCCTTTGTCCCAGCTGGCAGGACCGTACCTCTCTGTGCAGTCAGGGGTGTTGTTCTCGCAGTGGATGCCGCTGAAGCCGGAGGGGCAGGTGCAGGTGTAGCTGTTGACGCAGTCGGTGCAGTTGGCCCCGTTCTTGCAGGGGTTGCTGGCGCACTCATTGATGTCCTCCTCGCACTTGGGCCCACGGAAACCAGCCAGGCACTCGCAGAAGAACGTGCCAACGCCATCGGAGCAGGAGCCACCATTGTGGCACGGATCTGGAGAGGACGGACGTGCGTGTGAAGGTGTGATCGGTCCAGCAGCGGTGCAGCAGCCCAGCCCGGGAGCTGCCCCACAGCACTGCCCCCATACACATTCCCTGGCCACGGGGAGGAATGGGACTGAGCCCATGGAGGGGACAAAGCCAGACCAACCCCACCAGGAGACTGGGCACAAGGAGAACCCATGGCACACATTGTCCCCTAGCCTCCTCCCTCCTGCTCCCATCTTGGACTGACAGCTCGACAGGGACATGCGTGAGGTGACCCAAAAGGCAAGCAGGGCTCGCAGCACAGCCCAGGCCACAGCGGCAGCCAGGGCTGGTCCATAAGGAGGAGAATCCCAGCATAAGGAGGAGAATCCCAGCCCCAGGAAGGGTGATGAGGCTCAGGGCTGGGCTGGGTGCAGTCTGGGGCAGCCCCTGCTCTTACTGGGCTTGCAGTCGTCGATGTCGGTGTCGCAGTTGCGGCCGGAGAAGCCGGTCCGGCAGGCGCAGCGGTAGCTCCCGTTGGTATTCTGGCACGTGGCCCCATTCCTGCAGGGGCTCTTCACACACTCATTGATGTCAATCTCACAGGTTTGACCTGGGGAGAGCAGGACGAGGATTGTGTGGGCTGGGGGTGCTGGTGAAAGCCCCAGGGGTAACAATGACATCTTGGCACTGCTCACACCAGGGTGGAAGCCAAGGGATGCAGTGGTTGTGTCCCATCCCCCCAGCTGAGCCATGGGGCAGGTCAGGACCCTCCCCAAGGCCTGCCTCCCTCTCCTGTGCCTTTCCTTCGCTGAGGGAAAGGTTATGACCCCCAGAAGAGCCATGCCCATACCTTGCCAGCCAGGGGGGCAACTGCAGGAGAAGCTCTTGTAGTCCTCTGACTCCTGGCACTCACCACCGTTCTTGCAGGGGCTGCCAGCACAGGGGGCCAGCACGTCCTCACAGGTGGCTCCTGCACAGGCACAAGAACCCGCTGACACCCTCCAAAATGACAGGTGGCCCAAGACTCTGCTATCCCTGTCCCCTCCCCTGGGCTGCTGCCAGTCTGGGGAAGGCTCTGAACTTCCCCAACACCCCAGGGCAGTCCAGCTGGGGCTGTCTCCTGCATTCTGGGTCACCCATGACCCCGAACCCCTACAAACTTTTAAGCCCTATCTGGGCTGCATGAAAGCACTGCACACTTCCTTTGGCAGGGAAGTGCTGCTCGGGGTGTCTTTTCCCCCTTGCACTCCCTCCCCCCTTCCCTCTCCGCTGCTTTTCCTGTTTACGTCCAGCCAAGGGACACGTTCCCTCCGAACCCTTATCTTCCCTGTCAGCCAATATCTCCTGAACTGGCCTTTGCTATTTTCCAGAGCCTTCCCCTCCCTGCTTGCCCAGTCCCCGTCCCCCCCAGGGGTTTCTATGGCCACTGGCGAGGGCAGGAAACAGCTCATGGCTTCCTGCAATTGTGCCGGGCTGCGCGAGCGGAAGCGCCGGGCCGGCAAACAGGAATTGGCTCAGCAGAATCCCCCGGCCCCTCGGCCTCGGATCGCCTTTTCCAGCACGGGCAGCACGGCTGGGGAACGGTGGGGTGTGAGTGGGGCGGCCCCCGGGTGCTGCTGCCCCCCGAGCCACCGCCCTGGTGCCCTCCAGGAGGAGGAGGAAGAGGAGGAAGGGAGGAAGCTGTGGCTGGCAGCTTCTCAAAGCTCCTGGCGATCTCCTCCAGCTGCACCGTGGAGAGGTGAAGCCGTGGCTGTGGGCAGCCCCTCGGCAGGGCAGAGTGAGAGAAGCCTTCATGCTTAGTGCCAGCATATGCTGGGGACCAGTCTGGTGTCACATGTGAAGCAGAAAAACTCCCCAGAGCCGTGGTGGGACACAGGGTGCTCCCCTCACCTGTGTAGGGCAGGAGGCAGTTGCAGGTGTAGCCAGCAACGTCATCAATGCACGTGCCCTGGTTCAGGCAGGGGTTGGAAGCACATTCGTTGATATTGGTCTGGCAGTTGGGGCCTGTGTTATGAAAAATAGATAGAAGTGGCTGTGGTGGAGGTGTGCTGGTGGCAGGGAGCTGAGGGTACAATGGGGACACGGTGACAATGACAATAGCACAGCCATTGCCCTGGGAAAGCCTCCTGCACTCATCTCCAGCCCTGAACTCTGCTGAAGGTCTCCAGGATGGCTGCACTGCCACAGCTCCCAGCCACACTTGGGGCTCCACTGTCCCCAGAGTGAAGCCTCCAGCCCGCCCAGCATCATGAGAACACCCACAGCTCCCACACAGGCCTTGGGCTGGGGGGTACATGACAGCATCCCTGGAATCACAGAGTTAATGCTAGAAAAGCCCTCTAAGATCAAGTCCAAGCATTAACCCAGCATCACTGTGTCCCACAGCCACACCCCTTTTGAACACTTCCAACCATGGTGACTCCACCACTTCCCTGGGCAGCCTGTTCCAGTGCCTGGCCACCATCTTCAGGAAGAAATTATACAGAATATCCCATCTAACCCCCACTTACCACTGAAGCCCTCCCTGCAGGTGCAGATGTAGCCACTGGTCATGTCCTTGCAGGTGCCACCATTCATGCAGGGATTGGATTCACACTCATTGTTGTTAATGTCACAGTTTGTCCCACTCCAGCCAGGGTCGCAGTCACACTTGTAGCTTTGGGGAAAAATTGGGGCATAAAGAGCTGCTTCATCCTGGCCCTCTAGGCTGCACCAGCCATCATTTATCCAGCAAATCCTATCCCTTCAGGGAAATATCCCATGACACTGGCCCAGAGCATGGACAACGGGACAGATGCTCGCCCTCCTCTAACCCTGACTTTGTTGGGGACCCTTTGCTCCCTGCAGCCCCCCAGCATCCTCTGCACCCTCCACCTACCCGTTCAATCCATCGTGGCATTTCCCATGGATGCAGGGGTTGCTGTTGCACTCGTTCACTTCAGACAGGCACTTGGGGTCGTGGAAGCCCTCAGGGCACAGGCAGGTGAAGCCGTTGATGCCATCCTTGCAGGTGCCCCCGTTGTGGCAGGGGTTGCTGGCACACTCATCGATGTTGATGTTGCACATGCGCCCTGGGAAGGGGGGAGAAAGGAACAGTTACCCCATAAGCACAGATGGCACGGCGTGGGGAGTGCACCCACCAGCCAGTTCCCCCTCCAGCCACTCAGAGAATGCCTGCTGGAGGTTGGGATCTCAGGACACACATGCTGGCTGCTGATTTCACACCCTGCATTGCCTGCCTGCCTTCATTAAATGTGACTGGGAAGAGGCCGTGCCCTGCACTGCTTTGGTCCAGGAGGGAACACCGAAGGGAGGAGGTTTCAGCCTGTAACCCTACCTGCCACGGCCGACAAAGCCAGGCTTTATTTCGGCTGCGGGCGGGCCCGAGGACAAGGGGCCGTTTGAGCAGGGACGGGTGGGGGCTGCTCCCATCAAAGCCCTCCACCTTTTCCAGCAGCCATCAAACAAACCAGTCGGACAAGGCAGCAACCTGATACCCATGGGAGTGGGCGCAGCAGGAGTCGAATTCGCAGCACCAGACACCCCTTTGATTTCGGACTGAGCCGGGGTCATCCTCCTGAACAAGCAGGAGCGCTGGAGGGTGCAAAACCTCCCACAAGCAGGATGGCAGCATCCCCCCTCCTTATTGCACCCTTGTCCTGGTTTTGTGAGGCACCAGCAGCTGCAGGTCCCCAGGGTGTGAGGCCCTGCTCTCACCTGTGTACCCCGGCTCACAGGTGCACTCATAGCCATTGATCTTGTCGATGCACTTGCCGTAGTCACAGGGGTTGCTGGCACAGTCATCCAAGTTGATCTCACAGTTGGGGCCTGGGGAGGAGAGAGGGGTTGTTAGGGGGTCCCCAAGATGAGAGGAGTGTCATTAGGAGGTCCCCAGCCCCATCAAAGCAGTAAAATGAAGCCTGCTGGCACCAACTGCCACCACCACCCCACAACAAAGCACCTCCAGCACAGGCAGCTCCCGGCTGGGGCGCGGCTTCTGCCAGAGCTGGGGACCAAACTGGGAGAACTTGTCCTCACCCAGGATGCCCCAGACTGGGGCGGCTGCTGGTGGTGGCCCGGGGCCAACCTGCCCCGGGATGAGGATGGGAGCAGGATGCTGCACCAGCACCGCCGACCCATGTGCAGCCCCAGGGGTTCCCTCCTGCTCACCCGTGGTCCCTTTGAGGCAGATGCAGTTGTAGGCGTTGTTCCTGTCCTGGCAGGTCCCCCCGTTTTTGCAGGGCTGGCTCTGGCACTCGTTGATGTTGATGTCGCAGCGGTGGCCCGTGTAGCCGGGCTGGCAGAGGCAGGTGAAGGAGGCAATGCCGTCCTTGCAGGTGCCGTAGTGACACGGGTCAGGGTCACACTCATCGATGTCGATCTCGCAGTGAGCACCCGTGAAACCTGGCAGGAGAGACACAGGGTGAGGATGAGAGACACGGGGTGGGGATGGGGGACACACCTTCCCACCCTGCCCAGCTGTGAGCCAGTGCACCGGGGCGGCTTCACCTGCCCCACCGTGAGCTGTGGGACCCCGAGGAGCAGGGTGCAGGCAGGGAGCATCCTGATGTGCTGGCGGTGGGGCTGGTCAGACCCCAGCCCGGGGGGTTTTGTCCCGGGGTGCACAATGACCCGCATTAAAGCCGCCTGGGCTGCGGAGTGGGGCCCGCGCTCGCCCGCGGCTCGTCCCCATCCCGGAGCGCATGGGGAGGGGGGGCCGGCCGCAAGCACCCCCGAATAATAACCCCCCCGGCAGCTCCTATTCTCCTGGCCCGCTCCCTCCCCGCCGGGTTTGGGGGTGGAGAGCCGAGGACAAAGTACAGCTTTGACTAGACCCCGCCAAGCCCACATAGCAGCTTTTCATCGGGGCTTGGCATTAGCAAGACACTAATTAGAGGCCATTCAGCTGGAAGATTTCTGGCGGGAGCTGCTCCACAAAAGAGCCACTGTTTGCCACCAGGGCTCAAGTCATCATTTTGTGCAACTGCTCCTTGGGTTTCGGTCGGAGAGCCCCCGCGGTCCTGCACCTTGCATCCCCATAGAGGCAGCTTTATTCCTTCCTTCCTGCCTTCCCCCTCGCTGCCGCCCTGGCGGGCGGGAGCACGGTGGGACGGCTGCTGCGGGGCCACACCTAAGGAGTGCCAGGCCCCACACACCTGGCTTCGGGGCCAGCAGGCTCCAGAGCTCGACTGGTTCTGCCAACGCCAGGGAAAGGGACATCCTGCCCCACGGGAGTCACATCAGCAGGGACCGACCCCACTGATGGACGGGTCGGGGACACCTTCCACAGCAGGTGCTTGGAGAGGTGGGCACTAAATGATTTGTCAATGTGGGTTTTATGGCACATCACGGGGCAGGACCCCCGCAGCCCCCCAGGACCCCCTCACCTTCAGTGCACTCGCAGCTGTAGGTGTTGGGGCCGTCCACGCACTTGGCACCGTTCTTGCAGGGGGTGCTGGCACACTCGTCGATGTCAAACTGGCACAGGTGCCCGTTGAAGCCTGGAACGGAGGGAGAAGTCACGTCCCTGAGCACGGCCGGACCCGCCAGGCTCCCCTCCCTGCCGCCGGCCCCCCTGCCCCGCTCCCGCCGGCCCCCCGCATCCCGGCTGGGGCGCCGGGTTTCCATGGGGACGGCTGCTGGGGGCCCTGAATGCGGGGCTGCGACCCACCATTGAGAGCATCTTATTTACATCTCTAGAGGAGCAAAGTCTCTGAACTTCAAAACCTCCTTTCACAGATTAACCGTCTCCCCATTCTCTGCTCCACCCCGTGACTTTGACACCGCATTCAAAGCCGCTGGTGCGGGCCCCACCCAGCCCCCAGCCCTCCTTCCCAAAGAGGGGCCTTTTCAAGTGCAAAGCCGAGGGGTTTAATCCTCCTTCCCCTCTCCCATGGGCCGGAGCTGGAGCAGCATTGCCTGCGCGGGACTCAGCCCCTCACTGCAGTTAGAGAAGCCCCCTCCAAAGCACCAAGAGGTGCTCTCCCTATTTCGGAGGGCTATGAAATTTAAGGAGCCCGTTCTTGGCTCATTAATGGATGCATCCTGGCTTTGTTTCCACCGCAGTGGCAGTGGGATGGCTGCTGGCAGTGGGAGGGGTGCCACGTACCAGTGGGGCACTCGCAGTGGAACTCGTTGATCTTGTCCAGGCAGTTGCCGTTGTGCAGGCAGGGGCTGCTGGCGCACTCGTCCGTGTTGATCTCGCAGTAAACCCCCTCGTAGCCTGCCGAGAGACCCAGCAGTGTCAGCACCCCGGCACAGGGCTGGCACAACCCCACAGCACGTGTGTTACACCCGGGCACACCTGGTCCCCCCATGGTTAAAAGGCAGCTGAGGAGCTGTTCTGCACGTGGTGGGGTTTGATGCACAAGCTGCTCCTCGGATCAACAGGTTTTGGCTCGATCCAAGCCAGCAAGGTTGGCAAGAGGAGGAGCTCAGTGTAGAGCTGATGGTGCCCAAATCTCACTTCCTGTCCCTCCCACCACACAGCCTTTACTGAGCTCTTCCTTTTTGGTGCTGTCCCCAGGCACACAGCAGCTGTTGACCCAACTCTGCTGAAGCTCAGGGGCATTTTGAGCCCTCTCCCTGCCCACCCTCAGCACTAAGGCTGAGTCCACAGGGCTGCCCACACACCGGGCATGCAGATGCACTGGAACTCCCCGATCTGGTCCAGGCAGGTGGCATCATTCTGGCAGGGGTTGGACAGGCACTCATTGACATCAATCTCGCAGCGAGGGCCTGAGTAGCCCTGCAGACACTGGCACTGGAAGGACCCTTGGGTGTTGATGCATTTTCCTGCGTGCTCACATGGGTTGGCTCCTGTAAAACACAAGAACAGCCCTCAGAACTCGCTCCTGGCTGTGCCAGAGCCTCCCCCAGCCGTGCTGCTGTCACCCCTGTGAGCTCACCCAGTGAGCACTCGTCCACATCCTGGTTGCAGGCTGGCCCCATGTACCCCGAAGGACACGTGCAGATGGCTTTGCCATTGACAGGGTTGGTGTCACAGTTGGAGCCCTCGTTGCAGGGGTTGCTGATGCAGGCATCGTCCAGGTGGCACAGCAAACCTGGGCAGCAAAAGGCACGTCAAGGATGATGGGCACACGAGTCGCGACTGCAGCAAGGAGCCAGGGGACATGCAGGGCAGGGAACAAGGTGGGAGAGGGCCCCCTCACCTGTGCGGCCGTGGGGACACTCGCAGTAGAAGGAGGCCACCCGGTCGTGGCAGGTGGCCCCGTGGAAGCAGGCAGCCATGGCACAGTCATCGATGTTCTCACTGCAGTCCTCGCCCGTCCAGCCATTGACACAGACACAGTTGTAGCCCCCGTGGTTGTTGTGGCAGGTGCCACCGTTCTGGCAGGCGTTGGGCATCAGCTGGCACTCGTCCACATCCTCAGTGCAGTACTGACCTGCCAGGGGACAGAGCACCTGCATGAAGCTGGCACTGACCACTCCCGATGTGAAGCAGGACAGCTCTGCCCACGCTGTGCCCAACATCCCCCCGGGCAGGACCCATCCTCCCAGCCCAGCCCTGTGCCACCCTCATTGCTGGCACTACCTGTCCACTCAGGTGGGCACTGGCAGTTGTAGGTGTTGACGCCGTCCACGCAGGTGCCCCCATTCTTGCAGTTGTTGCCTGGACAGTCGTTGATGTTCTCCTCACAGTTCTGACCCGTGAACCCTGCGCAGAGGAGACACCTGCCGTGATGCCAACCCACCCACTGGCTGTGTCACCACCTCGCCCCTCGCCACCCCTCCACCTCCAGCAGGTTGTTCATTATCAGATGCTGAGCGTGTGCCAGGTGCCTTTGAAGCAGCTGCCTGGTTTCATCTTCATCCCCATCCCGCCTCTGCTGGGGCCTGGCAGGCAGCAGCTCCTCTGCACAGGGCAGGGTGTCCCTGCTGCCAGAGCCTCCAGCTCTGCAGACGCTTGCCCCGAGCACTGGAGGATCTGACTCCACACAAGCCAGAAGGAAGCAGGGCTACTCCCACGAAGGCTCGTGGCACCCAGTGCTGAATCACCGGTGTTTAATTTCACTTGTAAAGAGCCTCAGCAGCAGCGCTTGCCCCTGAGGGGGATCCAAGTCCCTGCCAGGGTGAGCCACCATCCCACACTGAGCTGGGCTCATCCCAGCCCACCTCCTGCTTGGGTTTGTTATCACGTCCAGCTGATGGCCGGGAAACCCTGCCGCCCCCAGCCTCTCCAGCAGGAGCACAGCAGCCAGCCCCTTCTCAAGACATCTGCCAAGCCACCTCTGACTGACGTTTGTGTTAAAAGCTGCATTTACTGTATGACCCCCAAAGCTCTTGACCCAGCTGCTTGGGGTTTGGGATGGCAATGCCAGCCCACAGTGCCAGCGTCCATCTGCAGCTGCCTCAAACTCCCCAGGGCAGCTCCAGACCAGGCTGCTCCCTACCTAGGCAGCAAAAAATGCCAACCTCCACAGGTAAGGACCAGGTGTCCAGACTCATCCTCTGTGGGACCCCAGACCCTGGCCCAGCTGGGAGCTTTCCCCTCACTCTCTCCACATTTTCCTCTCCCCAGCCCCATCACATGGGGAGCAGCCACAGCTTTTTATGATTGCTGGTAGGAGTCCAGAGCAGATAACATTGATCTGCACCTCATTTTTAAGCAGCGGGGCTGAGCCTGAGCAGCAATAACTCACAATGTCCTAGATACCAGGATTAACTCATTTTGAACCATCCAAATGAGTAATTAGTACGGCAATTACTAATTAAACTCAGGGTTACATTCTGCAGAGATGGCACGATAAAACAGCCAAGATTAGTTTAACTTGAAGAAACCCGGCACAGCCAGGCCTCTCCAAGAATGAAAAGGGGACATTGTTCCACGTTTGCTGTGCCACATACCAGCATATCAATCACCCCCTTATCACCAGGAACAACCCCCTGTCCCTCTGCCTCTGCTGCTGCTGCAGCTCCTGCACCGTGTGGGATGGAGGAGGTGCTGAGGGCCCCCTCTGTTCCCAGGAGCAGGGGCTGTGCCACCTCACGGGAGGTGAACCAGCTCCCGCAGGATGCAAATCTCCTGGAAGCAGCGCACTGAGCCGCAGCTGGGTGTGACACCTCTGATCCTTCCGGGAGCAGGGCTCTCCCCCAGGGCTGTGCCTGCCTGCTCAGTGAAAGTGCCTCGTCAGCAGAACGGCAGGGCAGGGCCAGCACAGCTCCTCCTCCTGCCACCTCCACCTGCCCATCCCTGCGGGACAGGGCTTGGAGCTGCTCACGCGGAGCATCGCCCCCGGGAGCTCATCCTGGAAGGAAAGGCTTCCTTCCTGGCACTGCCTGCCCGGCCAGCCCCACACCTCCCTGTCCCTAAGAACAGGAGCTTTGCTCCAGCCTGGGTGAGCTGTGGTGGAGGTGAGGCAGGAGATCCTGCAGGGCTCTGGATGGTTGTACTCTGAGGTACTGCAGCCCAAAGCTTTGGGAAGGGGATGGAACCTCTGAACCTGTGTCAGACAGCAAGACAAGATCCCCCTCACAGCTCACAGGGATCAGTTATCTTCCCCTGAGCTGGGCTGGGCTGCCAGCAGGGTGACGGTGTCTGTGCCATCTGGGAGACCCCATCCTCACCCTGATGCCATGTCCCCTGCAGAGATGGGGCAGGAGCTACAGGGAGGGAAGCTGGAGCTCCCCACAGCCCAGCCCTGCCCAGATGCAGAGAAGAAGCCACCCAACCTTCATCCTACTCTGGCCACTGCTGGGCTATGGGTGACCAGAGGATCAAACCAACCCCACAAGAGACTCCTCAGGCAGTGCAGGGCTGCCCACAGCTTCCTTCCCAGGGACAGAGCGGGTGCATCCCCTCCACATCTGCCACAGCTGGCCAGTGTGGCTGGCTCGGGTGAGGAGCAGCACTCATCCCAGGAAACACAACATGGTCTGAGCATGGCTCTGGGCTGAAACTCCAGTTTCATTTCTCCAGCTGACCCAGGGATGGGGGGAGCGTGGAGCTGCTCAGTCCCTTCCACTCCCTGCCCTTACTGCACTGCAGACCCAAGGGCAGAAGTGAAAGGGCTTGCTGGGGTCAGGGGCCTGTTCACAGCTGCTGTTCTTCTCTAGGGTTTGCAGGGTGCCACGCTCCTTTTCAGGGTGTCAAGGTTGCTTCCAGGGTGCTGAGCTCCCAGGACAGCCCCCACCAGGCCCCTCCACATGCCAGAGGCTGCAATCCTGCCGGGCTGCTCCAGAGCTTGCCGGAGGGAGCAGCAGCGAGCACAGAGAGGGTCTTCCTTCCCCAACTCCATTAGCACTCGGAAACTTTCCAAAATAGCTATTCCGGGCTAATTATTCCATTCTGGAAGTGGATTAGGCTAAAGCGGAAAAAGGCACTCTTATTCTGGAATATGAGCATCCGCACAGGGGCCTCTGCTCAAACAGTTGCTTTGGAAGAGCTATTTTGGTGAAGCACAAAGTATATAAAGCCCCCAGATGAACTCTCCTCCTCGGGCATCGCTGCCCAACCTCTTCCCTAAAGCACTTCCCAGTGAGCCCACAGCCAGAGGGTTTTGTCCCTCCCACAGTCCCAACCTGCAGGAAATTCAGGCACTACTCATTTAGGGTGGACCAGAGGTGCTGCCCCACACCTTTCCCTCCCTACCTGGCAGGCAGGTGCAGTCGTAGGTGGTGTCCCCAATCTGGCGGCAGGTGCCCCCGTTCTGGCAGGGCGACGGGTTGCAGGGCACGTAGAGGTGCTCGCAGTTCTGCCCGGTGTAGGCTGGCTTGCAGGAGCACTGGTAGGTGCCCACCTCGTTGGTGCAGCTGCCCCCGTTCTTGCAGACTGGCGGGGAGATGTTGCACTCGTTGACGTCCTGCTTGCAGTTGGCGCCGTGGAAGCCGGCGGTGCAGCGGCAGATGTAGTGCGCCTCGAAGGGCACGCACTGGCCCCCGTTGGCACAGGGGTTGGAGGCACAGGGGTCGGCCTGCTGGCAGGTTTTGCCTGGGGGAAGGCAGGGAGGGAGGGTGAGGATGCAAACAGCAGCTCAGCTCTTGGTGGCTGTGATCTACACCAGGCTGCAGACCCGGATCTGGGACCGGTTGTAACTAATTCCCCCACCTCAAACCCTCACTGCGCGGGAGGGTCGCAGCTCCCTCAGCTGGGATCCACCCACCCCACCTCTCCAAAACCAAAATCAGAGGAGGCTGTCCACCCCATCCACGTCCACCCCTCCCCAAGCGGGCCGCGTCCCCGGGTGCCACCCCTCACCTGACCAGCCGGGCGGGCAGCGGCACTTGTACTCGCTGAGCGTCAGCAGGTCGCAGGTGCCGCCGTTGCGGCAGGGGTTGCTGAGGCAGGCGTTGTCGCGGGGCGTCAGGCACAGCTCGTCGGTGAAGCCCAGGCGGCAGGCGCAGGTGTAATCCACGGTGCTGCCGCGCACCACGGCCGTGCAGGTGCCCGCGTTCTTGCAGGGAGAGCTCAGGCACGGGTTGGGCAGCTGGCACCGCTCGCCCACGTAGGCACCGCTACACCTGGCAGGGGCGAGACGCGCCGTCAGCGGCCGGAGGGCACCGGGTACCCCCGGGGCCGGCCCAGCCCGGCACGTCGGGTTTGGCAGCGCTGAGGTTCTGCCCCGGCTGCTCCGGGCTGGGAAGAGGAAGATGAAAGAGGTGCTGGGAACAAAGGCGGCCCCCATGGAGGGGCCTGTGCTGACTCGCACAACCGCAGCCGCGACGCTGACATCCTGCGTCTCATGGCAGGGAGGTTCTTCTCCCTCCCCTCCCCGCTGAAGAGGAAATCGAGGGACAGGGGACATCGTGGGGGCAAGAGGAGAACCCCCATAGCCACACCAAATCCACAGGGCCAGGCAGAATGGGGACAGCCCTGCTCCCTGCCCGTGCTCGAGTCTCTGCTTCAGCAGGGCTATTTTTATCCTCCCTCCATCCTAAATCACTCAAACACAATTAAGCAGGGGCTCAGCATTGGCTGGCAACAGGTGGGACAAGTTCCTGCGCCTCGCAGTCAGCTGAGAGCCTCCCCAAAGCCAAACTCTGCACAAGGAGGGTGAGCAGCCCTGGCTGCTGCATCCCTCTGCATGGGGGCCCTGAGAAAAGAACCCCCGATGCCACCACCAGCTTCACCATGTGTCACCATTGGCCACCTGGGCTGGAGCAGGACTGGAGCTGGCACCTGAGGGCAAATCTCACCAGCCATCCTGGTGGGCTTGGGCAGCATGTGTGGCTGGCAGGACCCTGCAGAGTGGGGAAGATGAGGAAAGCTGTGCACCTGACACAAAAAAATCCCAGGGATGAGGCACAAACCCTCCCGGGTGGCGTCTCTTGCACCCCGCCTGTAACACGCGATGCCACCACAGGTTTTCTCCCCAGCCAGCTCTGCTCACATTAAAGCTCTTCCAAAGAGGGATGTCCTGTGCTCCCCTGGTGAAGCACGACCAGCAAACCCCACCCTCAGCCAGCCCAGC